>OZ023319.1:19324590-19577090 GCA_964007375.1 Ophion obscuratus | reverse complement strand
CACATCCATAAATTTCGAGCATAATTTCATACTTCGAGCTTTGCAGTTTTACACCCACGAAATTGAAAAATTCACACGATAATTCGACAAATAAGTCCCCAAAATTCCAGAGCTTTGCACTTCGCCAAATTATTTTCCAGCCCTCATAACAGAATTTGCAGAACAATTTTGCCCGACCGATTATTCCGATGATTATAATATGACCCCCGTACCTCTGAGGAATACATGTATAAAAAAATATAAACAAATAATAATAATAATTATTCGATAATTCGATGAAATTTCGCTCAGGAACAAAATTCCCGAGCGTATGTTGTGAGAATGGCGTGAAGTGCCGAAAAAAAATGTATACGCCGGATCGAAGCGCGACCTCGATTCGACCTCCTTCTGCCATGCGTCGATCGGCGCGGCGCGCGACCTGACCGCGAGATGTAAACGAGGCCAGTCACCATGACGTCGATCCTCGTCGAAACACACACACACACACACACACAAACAGGCATAAGGGCTCGCAAGGACTGATCCTTCAAGAATCGCCGATAAGGAGACGACAAACGACGTCACGATAATAAAGTTTAAAAAAAAATAATATATTTCAATGACAATGAATAATGGTCATAAAAATATCATGATAAAAATAATATAATAATAACAATACGAAAAATATAATGATAATAATGTAATCAATAATATAATGATACTAATAGCATTAATATAACAAGTATTATTATAACAATAAATATTTACTATTTAGAAATATAATAAAATAATGATTGAATAAAAAATTTAATAAATTAACAAATGTCAATAATATAATAATAATAAATTATAGCAAATATGTCAAACCTCGTGAAAAAAGTCCTTTCGACCCCTGTGTCCTTTGGTCCTTGTGACTTATTTACGTTTAATTTTTTCTTTTCCCAATACCGTTCTTATCACTTGCGCCCTAATTGATTTTTCATGCCTGTTTTATACTATTTTACCTCGTTTTTATCACTTGATTTCATTCGAAAGACAAAAATTGACATTTTTATTTTCATATCTACCTATTCTACATCGACCATCGCTGCTTTTTTCACGACGTTATATTTTTCATGGTTGGAACGAATTCTTTTCTTTATTTTTCTATGTTTATCGCTATTCAAAGTCTTTTTCAGCACATTCAAGTCGTAAATCTTAAATGAGAGTTCGTAAAAACACTCCAGTGACTGAATCGACAGCCTAAATCGGTAAAAAAAAGTTTAATAGAAAAATATTTAATAACAATTTTTTTTTAATTAAACATTTTCGTTGCACTCCAACGATACAAATTTCATAATTTTTTTTCCTCTGTTGCTCTCTTGCTTCGTTCCTCATAATTTCTCCTGCTTCGGAGCGTGCGTTTGAGCATACGTAATATTTATTCAACACACGTCACTCTCTACATATTTATTATTTTTCTCCGCATATTTTATATATTCTACATTCTCTTTCGTTGTATTTGTGAGCGCATCGAAACATTGTCAAACATTTCACTATGAGTTTTTTCCTAATGGAATTTTTACAAAAGTAAATTTTCTATGGGGAGGCTAACTTTTTGTGAGACTAAATATTTGAATTCGGTGGCTACATTCGTGGCCAGACTTCATTCTCATTATTTTCAGATATTTTTAAAAAAGTACATTGTTCTCACTTAAAAAAAAATATTTTGTTCTCTAAGGAACCAATCGACATCCTACAAGATTAATAATAATAATAATAACAATAATAATAATTTGTTACTATCACTATCGCACGTTTCATTTTAATACTAATAATAACCATTATTGCTCTTATTGATATTGATTTTGATTATTGATAATATTCGTTTCAATATTATCATTCTCAAAATTGTTGATTCATTTATCATTAATATTGCTACTATTATCATGATTATTACTTTGCAATATATCGTAAATAATTATTGATTTTTCCTTCATTGTGATTATCATTATTATAACTGTTGCGATTGTTGTTAGCATTATTATCACGCGACATTATGTCATTAAAAAATATTATTATTATTACTTTGTGTTATTATTATAATTACTTAATAATAATGATTACCGTTATAATTATAACAACACAATATCGCAATGCTGATAAGGTGATTATATTTGTATGACTTGCGGGGTAAACGGAACAGACGCAGGGTGGTTGGAAAAAAATGCGTGCAAGAGACTCACCCCGTCGATACGCTGAGGCGCGCACTGCTCCGCGAGTGAGGTGCGTGTACGCGGATTGACATGCGAAGAAGATATATAGGTACGTTTATATTGTGTCAGCAGCAGCAGCGAGCAGTTGCAGAGCGCGAGAAAAGCAAAATCTGCTGCTGTTGGCCACGTATACGAGAGAGAGAGAGAGAAAGAGAGATAGAGTGAGACACGCAATAAGGCAGCAATGGAGCGGCCCAGCAGAGCAGCACAAAAGCGTTTACAAAAATTTAGTCCTCTCTCGTAAGAGCCCGCGCGCTCTCTGCGCGCCTCGCTATATAGCGATCGATCTTTCGCTCATGCTCGTTCCATGCCTGCCGCTTTTCGCGTCGAAGCTCTCGCTCTTTCGCTCTCTTTCTTCAACCCCCCCCCCCCCCCCCCCCGACCCCAGCCGCCCTTTATATCTCTATCTGTCTCGCGTTCACCCTCCCTCGATCTTTTTCTCGCTCTACTTTAATCGCTATATTCTCATGAGCATTGCGAATATGGCGAACGTACCTTATTCGGGGATCGATTCGGCGATGTCATCTTAAAACGCGCTTCCTCGCTGCACTTCCGGTTTCCATAACTTTATTACAGCGGCCACACGCACCGACGTATACTCCCTCCTACGCGATGTATTACCACACTCCCCCGCCCTTCGCGCCACCACCCGTCGGGGATGTGCAACGTACTAGCGCGAATGCATTTGTGCCGATTTTTCACGAGAGGCTTCTTCGCAGGCTCAACGTCTTTCTCGTACTCTCGTATCTTCGCCAAGCGTATCTCAACATATATCTATACAACGCTGGTGAAATTCACATCCTATTTGACACACGTTAGCAATTCACCCGTGCACTACTCTCGCTGTGGAATATATATAGGTAGACGCGACGAGTTTGCGCGAGAAAACGCGAAAGCACACACGGCGAACGTCTGCTACCCTTGGTGCCGATTTTTGCTTCGCTACCCTCTCGCTGCGCCGCACACACACACACACACACACACACACACAGAGAGAAACGCACACGCACTGATGCAACGTTGTCTCAACGGAGATTATCCCCGGCGATCATTATTGTCGGCTGCTACGATGAGGCGAGCCACGCTCTGCACACGGCGAAATGAGGGAAGAAAAACAACAACACAACGTTACAGAGACGCTAGAACGTCGCCGTTTTTTACACGCCTCATGTCCTCGTCATTATCCGTCGATTGGCTTTTTCTTTTTTTAGTTTGGCGCCTCCGATGCTCGGCCTCCCCGTACAGCGCGCGTGCTTCCTCCGCTGCTGCTATGCCGCTACTGTGCATGCCCCATACAATTCTCCGGTCATGCGCTCCGTTCGTAGGGAGCAGGAAAAATTACATTTGTACTCATCTCTTGTGTATATGTAGAGCATCACGGTGCGCGGGCGCGAGGGCGTCGAAGCGCAGACGCGCCACACGCCGAAAACGCGCCGGCGTTGGGATGAAAATAAAAAAGGGCGCGCGCGCGCGGAGGGTGCGAGATCGGGCCATCTCGCCGCGACACGTCGAGACCTCTGGTGGTGAAATATTGCCTCGTTTATTCTCGCGGAATGCTGCGCACGGGTCGGCATCTACGTAACGGAAGCCGCCATTTCGTGACGTCCCGAGGCCCAATTTACATATGTACATGAGGCTCTGAATTTCTCGATTTCTATCACACTAATATTCTTTTCGGTTTGTCAAGTTTTTTCAAAATAACGTTTTTATGTTAAATTCTGCATAATACGAATACATAATTTTTTTTGTCCAACATTGACAGAGCTATTTGGATTTCAATGTTCATTAATATTTTGTTCCTTTTACTCAGATTTATCAAGTATATTCAACTTAAGAAAAATAATATTGTTGTGTAAAATGTTTGCATTACATATACAGAACTCTCAATATTTACTGACTATACAAATATCGTTTTTTTCATGAATATATGCATATATGTAATAAATATGTATGCACGTTTACGACTAAGTATATGAAAAACGATCGAGAGCACGTCGCGACTACAGTCGTGCATAACCTCGTGTGCATGCACGTTCGATCGATGACCGGAGTCAACGCGACACGGCTGGTTGCACTGCCCCGCTGTAGTTTTTGCAGCTGGAGCTCCGGGAGTAGTTGGCAGACCGGCCAAGCACGCTCGCGGACCGTGCCATCCCGAGGGGTACGGAACCCTTCGTCCAATAAACCCCGCGGGGAATATTAATAGCGACCGGGGAATAATGAGCTAAAGTTTCGCATTACTTTCCGCCCGATACCTCCGAGCATAACACGAGTGTATAAGAACCGAAGAGTACGAGCAGACGACGGCGACGTTGTACCACTTGAAAATGCGATTCCCCGAGCGCCGCACGAACCTGACAACGAGACTTCGAACTTACGAAAATGGCCGCCGGAAACTGGCGCTTCCGCACGGCTTCGGGAAAGCTCAGAATCGTTATCCTCAAACGGACAAAAAAAATAAATAACAAATTCAATATTGATAACGTTAACGATAACGATGCGCGTGACAATTGCAACGCGCAAAAAAATTGCAAAATTCTGAGCGAATGCTCCGGCCACAGGTTTCGCGTTTATAATAAAATACAATAAAAAAAAAAGGTAAACAAGAAAATAAGAAAACCAAACAAATTCGATTGAAAAATAAATGTTTATTTGAATAAAACAAAATGTTATTATTGCAGCTTCATATATTCTTGGCCTAATAAAATGTAATGGATTTTAACAAAATCGTTCGATCGGTCGTACTTTAGAATGCATTAATAATATTAATATCAGTAGCAATATTGACGTTAACATTAATATTCATGTTAGTATTAATATTAATAACGGTATCAATATTACCACTAATACTACGTAGATTTATATGTATATATAGAGTTACGTCGTTTCACGATAAATTTGTCTACTCCGGACTTAACGTTAATGTGGCTCGCGTTATTTACACATTTGAGAGGAATGGCGAATACGTAAAGGGGGGAGGGCGGAAAAAAGGGCAACGGGCAGAAGGCTGATTCGGTCAAATATTTACAAGGGCAGTGTTATACGCGTCCAAGTTACGCTCGCGCAGCAGGCACTAAAAGTTAACTCTCTTCGCGCTCTCACGCACACACACGCGCGCGCACCCACGCTGACGCGCTTCGTTTTTCATCCGCGCAATAATCGTCGACTTGAAAAAATACTCGCCGTACAATTTTATCAAAAAAATGGAGTCAATTATTTTTAATTATCTTGTTAATCGTTCGTCGAGTTGCGAATTTTTTCGATTATGAGTTTCTTTTTTCGGGCGCGCTTCATCGGAAAACGCCGGATTAATTTTATTTCCTCGGTGTAAGGAAAATGATTATTTTGGCGATGAACGCGTGACCAATGAAAATTGAAATTTGGACCATCATTGAGGATTTTCGGTTTTTCGGTCACTTTTCTTTTTCAATTATATTTTTAATTAACTTGTTTTTGGGCTAATAGTTTAATTTATTTCGTTGAATTATTTAATTCAAGGATTTTAATTGGTAATAATTATTTTTAATGATTTTTACAATGGACCTTACGAAAGACTTTTTTTTTCAAATGCTGTTCGATGTATCGCAACTCTCGACAAGAATATGAAACTGTCCTCCGGAGTTCGTTTTCCGCGAGACTTTTCTCTTTTCCTTTCTCTCCCTTCGACCGTTTTTTTTTCTTCTTCATTTCCGGCAATTTAGAAAAATATTTCCGTGCAACTTTTGCCTCACGACCAATTCTATTTTTCGCTCCCTCTCTCTTTTTTCACGTGAAGAAATCGATCCGAACAATCGCCCGGCAACCGAGAGAAAGTGTCAGAAAAACGGTGGATGAAAAAAAAAAAACCACGGAAAATCCTAACCGAGACGCAGGCGCGTCGACATTGAAACGAAACGAGGTTTTTTTTTTCTCGCAATGTCAAAATCGTCAGCGCGTAACGCACTTCGCAACTCGACGCGGACGATAATTGTTGCACGAGCTGCACACACGATCAATGGTCCGTGTCGTCGAGGGGCACTCGTTCGCGAACGCGACGTAGAAGAGAAAAAAAAACAACAAAGAAAACGTTGCGTAGATTGAACTTCGGATATCCCCGGTGACTCGAGAGAACAAACAAAAAAAAACCAATGTCCGTGAGGGACAAAGAAAATCGCGTATATAGCTCGTCTCATTTGAATCGACCCACTCGAATATCTTCGAAACTCTGTTGACGCTGGTAAAAAATATGTTGCAGACAGGAGAGTTAAACGCTTTCGAGATGCACATATTTCCGCGTGAGTAAGTGGTTTCCCCATATGGACGCGACGAGGACGACAAGGTCGAGACTTTCGTAGTCGAGTTTTATTTCACTTTCGTATTATTATTATATATAAATAATAGCATCGTAAATTTTTCCACACAATTCGATGCAGGACTTTTGTGCAGGGAATAACGTCTGCACCGACTGGTCAATTGAAAAACATGATTCGTAAAAAAAAATGTTCACCTTCCTCGACTTCTATGCGTCTATATGGAGGATACAATTTATTTGAACCAGACAATGTGCACTCGAAAGTGTTTAGATTTGGTCTGAGACACATCTCGATGTCATTCGGAGTTTGGAAAATATTCTGGATCGATTTTAATGGAACACGTTTATATACGATTTTTTTTCTCGCTTTTGGACGCTCGCCATTTTGTCTCTCGCGGTGTGATTTTTTTTCGCTCTCTTTAAATTCGATGTTTTGAATCAACAAACAAATATTTCGCGATTTTATTCAGCGAAAAACGAGCCATCGGAAGTGACGCGAACGAAAAAGGGCAAAGAAAAAAATATATGCGCGAAGAGAGCCACTATTTTAATACTTATGTCGTATAGACGAATATAAAAAGCTCTCGTCGAAAGTCATTCGTGATCGACTTCTCAGCGACGTACGTGCCGCGTTCGTGAAAGAACGAAAAAACGAAGGAAGAAAAATGACAGATTGGCCAGCCGGCAGGTGGCGCCCTGTTTTTCGTTCGCTGGCGCTTGCGGCCTGTGAAAATCAAGAGGGAACGCAATCCCTTTCTCTCTCTCTCTCTCTGGCTTGCTCTGTCTTCGTCTCGTTCTTGATCTCTCTCGGTACGATTCTCCCGTTGTCTCTTCAGGATCGTATTGACGAGGAGCTCGACGAGGTCGACACGAGGCGATTCAATTTACTGTCTATTATTATCTCGTCCCCGTTCCTTATGTTGTACCGATAGAGTTGTTTGTTCGGGTACAGCATCTCTTCCGGTCCGTACTGGGCCTTCATCACCTGAAATTATTAAATATGAATGTTATTAACATTTTTTATTCCACAGCGACAAAAAGATATTATTATTTGAGAGGAAAAATGATTTTCTCGACCGTCACGCGCACAAAAGAAATTATTCGTTGCTGTGAATAATTCGGCGAGGCGAAAAGTTGCTGATTCAGGAAAATAAATGTCTATCTCCAGACTTTCGTCTTAAGGGGTTAGACCACTCTAGAGGCCGAAAAAATAGGCTTTTTGGTGACTTTTTTTCCCAGAAAAACTACAAAATAAATCGAGATTACAAAAAAGGGTGTTTATCGTACATATGAGTGACTTTATACAATAATTTTTTAAGCGATTGATTTCAAAATGGCGGATGTGCAGCGTTTATCTCAAAACTGCATTTTTTAAGTTGGCCGGAAACACAACTCGGAAAATTTTCAACCTATTCACTTGAAATGTTGAATGTATCTTGAAAAATACATTGTCTACGGAAGTACGTAGGATCTTTTTTGTTATATTGCATAGTTCATTTGTTTTTAACGATTATCTGACGAAATTTTTCAGTTTCCAAAAATTTGCCTGAAAGATCGTCAGATAATTGTTAATAACAAACGAACTATGCAATATAAAAAAAATCCTACGTACGTACGTAAATCCTACGTATTCA
The DNA here is from genome assembly GCA_964007375.1 of Ophion obscuratus. NCBI lineage: Eukaryota > Metazoa > Arthropoda > Insecta > Hymenoptera > Ichneumonidae > Ophion > Ophion obscuratus. The sequence continues at coordinate 19,568,931 of OZ023319.1, read as the reverse complement.
AAATCAAACCAATTTCATTTGTTATTCACATATAAAAGTATATTCGTAAAAACCAAAAATAATTCGATACAAAACGAAATTAACGAACATTTGGTGAAAAAAAAATAAAGAAAATAAAATAAATCGTTGCCAGTTGAACTTCGCAGTTATTTTTGTTGTTGAAACTTTTGGACCAAAAAAAAAACGTCCACGTTGTAAAGAGAGAAAAAAACGCGGGCAGCCAAACCTTTTACCTTCGATCATCGAAGCTTAGGCTTTCGGAGTGAGAAATTCGAAGGAGACGGAAACGAGCGCGCGGCCGTGCGCGTTAATTTCTTTAAACCGTGATCTCGTTATTCGCGAGCCATTTTTCTCGAAAGTCCTAAAATGAAGGAAGGGAAGAAGGGGGGATATTATTCGAATTGAAAGAAAATTGGCGACGGACCTGATCGACGTAGAAGAGCCGCATTCTGTTCGCGGGAATCTTAACCATCGATTCCAATTTGGTTTTCAGCTCGAAAACCGTTCTGTAAACGTCCACCGAACGTACCTGAAATTTTAAACCTCGTCGATTAATGCGATGGTCATGGAGAAAAAATAAAAAATTCTTCGATCAATTTGATAAGTCATTAAAAAAAAAAAAATCTCCGAGTGTCATTAGGAAAGAACAAGAATCCTCGATGTCGCGAAAGCTTCGCACGCGGAGGTATTTAATTCGTGTAATCGAAACTTCTTCGAACGGGCCCTTTTTTTCATCGGTTAGCCGCAATTCTCACCTCAACGAGATCGCCGTACGTGAACGTCACCTTGACTCTTTTCTCCGGTGTCAGATCCACGTGTACCAGAGGATCCAATTTTCCGTGAATACCAACGAGCTCCGAATATCTGTCGAAAATAAGACGCGGTTATAAATTCCGTTTGGCTCCATAACACGGAGGACAAAGGACCTTATCGAACCATCGAATTTTTAATAAGTAAAGAAACGAGGGAAAAATAAATATTAAAGCGGTTGGAGCGGTCCAGTTGAGTAATGTGACAGTTTATGAATTTTTTTTTTCAATCAACCTCAAAAAATACATACGAGGAATAGATTTATTCTCTCGATGGTAATTTTTCATGAAATATATCACTAAAGGGCAAAATTATGCATTTTTACAAGCTTTTATTTAATTTGACTTAATGTGAGATGCAAAACGGAAAATCTATATTCACCCACTTCCCGACTACTGGGAGCTGCTTTGAAATTTTGCAAACATGCATCTAAAAAATGACAAAGCATGATTAAACTAAAAAAAGAAAATCCCTAACATTTTCAACTTTTCATGGAAAATTAACAATATCTAATCATCCGTATAAAATCTCACTGACGCATACAAATCAATTCGTAGCCGGCTGTGTTTGTATGTGAAAAGTTTATATGCAACAATTAGTCGTAAATTCAATCCCAATTACAGGCTTTGCTATTTTTTACAAGCATTTCATGTTCCCAACGTACAACCTCGTAAACTAGTAAACTACTAGTAAAATTAATGACTAAAAAGTAGACCAAATGTATATGTATAAAAAATATTTTCAAAAAACAAGCCTTTATTTAATTTACTAAAAAGTAGAAAATACTTTTTTACCCAGTCACCTATATCTGACTATAAATAAAAATTTGGGGCGCGCAAAGTTTCCACATTTCCACCAAATTTACTGTAAAACAACCTTAGATTTGTTAAATAAAAGTCCTGAAACTGAGCATAAACGTGTGATAATAATTTCTCTAATTACTATTATGCCAAATTGAATACGGTTAATGAAACTCAATTGATCAAATTTATTAACATGAGCGCCCCAAGCTTTTATTTAAAGTCACATGTAGGTTGGTAGGTAAAAAAAATTATTTTCTACTTTTTAGTAAATTAAGTAAAAGCTTGTTTTTTGAAATATTTTTCTTTGCGTATAAGAATGTGTTACTACCAACTGGAAAAAGTATAATATTAGCGATGATTATAATGGAAAAAATTGAATTTGATTAAAACTCCGTATACGTATATTTTCGAGGTCGCCGATCACGATCCTGAAGTCAAATTTGCAAAATTCAAAATGTCGCATCCAATGTGGCCGACCGATAGCACAAAATTTTATTGAATTCAAGTGAAACTCCGTGCACTTATGTTTTCGAAGTCGCTGATCGCGACCCGGAAGTCAAATTTGCAAAATTCAAAATGGCGGATCCAATATGGCCGACCGATAGCACAAAATTTTATTGAATTCAAGTGACACTCCGTGCACTTATGTTTTCGAAGTCGCTAATCGCGAGCCTGAAGACAAATTTGCAAAATTCAAAATGGCGGATCCAATATGGCCGACCGATAGCACAACATTTTATTGAATTCAAGTGAAACTCCGTGTACTTATGTTTTCGAGGTCGCCGATCACGACCCTGAAGTCAAATTTGCAGAATTCAAAATGGCGTATCCAATATGGCCGACCGATAGCACAAAATTTTATTGAATTCAAGTGAAACTCCGTGTACTTGTGTTTTCGAAGTCGCTGATCGCGACCCGGAAGTCAAATTTGCAAAATTAAAAATGGCGGATCCAATATGGCCGACCGATAGCACAACATTTTATTGAATTCAAGTAAAACTCCGTGTACTTATGTTTCCGAGGTCGCCGATCACGACCCTGAAGTCAACTTTGCAAAATTCAAAATGGCGGTTCCAATATGGCCGACCGATAGCACAACATTTTATTGAATTCAAGTAAAACTCCGTGCACTTATGTTTTCGAAGTCGCTGATCGCGACCCGGAAGTCAAATTTGCAAAATTAAAAATGGCGGATCCAATATGGCCGACTGATAGCACAACATTTTATTGAATTCAAGTGAAACTCCGTGTACTTATGTTTTCGAGGTCGCCGATCACGACCCTGAAATCAACTTTGCAAAATTCAAAATGGCGAATCCAATATGGCCGACCGATACCACAAAATTTTATTGAATTCAAGTAAAACTCCGTGTACTTATGTTTTCGAGGTCGCTGATCATGAATCTGAAGTCAAATTTGCCAAATTCGAAATGACGGATCCAATATGGCCGACCAATAGCACAACATTTTATTGAATTCAAGTAAAACTCCGTGTACTTATGTTTTCGAAGTCGCTGATCACGAATCTGAAGTCAAATTTTCAAAATTCAAAATGGTGGATCGAATATGGCCGACCGTAGCACGAAATTTTATTGATTTCGAGTAAAACTCCGTGTACTCATGTTTCCGAGGTCGCCGATCACGACGCTGAAGTCAAATTTGCAAAATTCAAAATGGTGGATCCAATATGGCCGACCGTAGCATAAAAGTCTTGCCCATGGTGTTTTGTGATGAAAAAATTTCAAACAATTCGTAAAGACTCAGTATAGACTACACAATAACATATTTTTTTTTTTCAAATTCAACCTTGGATTGAGGCTAACGCTACAACCTCCTTGAAAATTACACAGCTACGAGAAAAGTAAAAATGCATCGTCGAAACTCAATATGCGATCATTATATGTTTAAATAACAATAGTATGGCTTAAAAGATGATTGATCGGTGGCGAAAGATCGCACGATTGACATTTTTATGACGAATAAACGTTGACCGTCTAGAGAGACAAACCTTTCGGGTCTATCGGCTTCCGGTTTGTCCATATAGTAACGAATAAAAGCACGCTCCGCGTCCTCTCGCTCCTGCGAGGAAATCAGTCCACCGCCGTTCAACGTTTCGACATTCGGAAGTCGCGCAATCAGCAATTGTCGTCTCTCGTGCTCCGTGTACTCTCGGGGACTCTGAAAATCGTGGGAAATTATTGTACCTTGTCACGTTTCACTAAGGAAGGAAAAATAATAGACATTGTTCTCGGAAAATTCTCGAAAACACGGGGAAAAAAATGCAAAGCGAATCGTACACCTGCGAATATACAGGGTGTACCATTCAAGTTGGCAAAACGGAATATCTCGAGAGGAACGCGTTTCAAGAAGAAATGTTTCGAACAAAAGTCACATAGTTTCAACGAACAAAAATCATGGTGTTGGATATTTTTCATCAAAACGCATTTTTCAAGGTTATTTCAATCTCAACATTAGTTTTTGAAATAGGAAGCCATATTTTTTATTTCGCAATCATTTTGCGCGTACATAATTTTATAACTTTTGTCTAAAACTTTTTTCCCTCTGATTTCAATTTCCCAGGATAGTGAAAATATTTATCAAAATATATTTTTTTTAAATAACTCGAGAAATTGAAGTAATACAGAAAAAAGTTTCAGACAAAACTTGCTCATTTTCTACAACAAATAATAAATCCAAAATAAAAAATATAGCTTCCCATTAAAAAAACCAAAGTTGACCTTTAAATGACCTTGAAAATGGCCACCAAACAAAAAACAACCACGGCCATCTTTTTTCTTCCTCAAAACCATGAAACTTTCGTTCGAAACGTTTCTTCCTAAAAGGCATCCCTCTCTCGCGACGTTGAAGTATGCAACGTTGCACTGCAACGAAAATTAATTCTTTTTTCACTTGTCAAATTTCTTTTTAGTAGATCTAAGCTATGAAAATCGTGTAAACATTTTCGGCATCCCGCTTTGACGATCTACACCCTAAATCATCGAGATATGATTTTGAACAATAAGAGAAAAGGGTGGGGGTCAAAATGTCGAATGACCAAATACAGAACGACAAAGATTTCGAAACGACAGAATTATGAACTCTCAAAATAAGAAAAGTTAAATTATTTGAAATGTTATCCTTTGACCGATGACGAATTCGGAAAACTATTACACCAAAGGATTATTTATTCGAGAGCTCATTTATTAGAACATGTACTTAGATAGTCTGCAGTTTGAGTCATACAATTGCAGATTCGAACAATCTACAACATTCATATCTTCGAAATAGAAAAAAGTGAGTGTCTAATATTCGTAATACCGTCTATAGTAAAAAGCCATGTATCGAGACTGCAAACTTCGAATGTGTAGATCTTACAATTAGAAACGCAAATGATCGATGGTCCGAAATGGCGAATACGTAAATAGCCAACATGACATGGCTGCCTGACCCAACTGACCACTAACGACATCTGCCATCTTCATTCTGAAACGCAAGTAGTATTGCTCGATCCCAAGTTTTCGCTATCCGGACCGTTCGCCATTTTGACCCATCGCTATGTTAACTGATCGACTTTTTGGTCCTTCGCTATATGAGGGAATGACACCTCATCGCGGTCGGTATAGTAGAACAATTATACATTCCCAAAAATCTCTGAAACGGCTCTTCAGATCCCGTCGAAACTTTGCCAAACGACATCAAATAGATACACGAACAGCTGTCTGCCACTCAAATTTTCTGAATTTGAGGTCATGACAGTCTAGTATATATACTAGACTTTCAAAATAAATCGATAATTTTTTTCAGCTTGATACAATATTAAACTATACTTGGACATAAAAAAATAATCCTCGTGAAAGGGGGGGCCGGTCCTTTAAGATTTAGAGTTGCCTCATCGGACTTTGGTCTTTTTTATTTCGCTAATACTTGAATAACGAATTTGCATGAATGAAACATACATTTTTCTTGTTCTAAAATGATGAATATATTCTAAACTTATGTATAAATACTGAATACACTATAAAAAAAACGGTCTTGATTATCGCAGCTACCATTATCAGTCGATATGTACGTCGATAAATGTAAACAAAAATAAAAAATACAAGAATCCCCGTAAAAATTAATTTTTCATTATCGTCAATAATATTCAATGAATACATTCATCGATACGCTGTTACGATCATAATTTTCGGCTACAAAAAACTTGACTTATTGCAACTGGGGTTTTTATTTCTATGATCTTGAACTATTTGGAACAAATATTGCTTTTGTTCCTCATTTTTACTCAACAAATTATTATATTCCCCGACAAGGACTCCTCCACGTTCAGCTGAATCATTTATTACTTTCATTTGTAAGAAATCCCTTAAGGACGTTTAAAATCTTCCAATAGATTCCCATTGTTCGAGAGGCTCATCCAGGAAATCACGGGGCAATTCACATTGTTGAAATAAGCGTCTCGACTTTTGCGTGATTAAATGAATTATGTCAATTTCAGGCAGTGTTTGACACTGGCTATCACTCAGGGAAATGCGCTTTTGATTTTTCGATGTACTCTCACGTGTCCTTGAGGCTATTAAAATCTTTCGTTTCACATCCATTGGAGCCAATGCTACCAGCTCTTCATTTCAATACCATAGATGCCCCTTGATTTTTTCGAGAGCTGCTGCCGAGACATCAGAATTAATCGTTTGGAACTTGATTAAATTTTGCAGCAATTGCAAATCGTTGCTAGGAGCTTTAGTCCCATCAGGGGCAGAAAACCATATTTTTACGTAGAAATTAACGATGTAAATGCATATGTGACCCAAACTTTCAACATCACGAGAGTTCTTCGACTTAAAAAAAAATGATCTCTGAAAAGAAATATTTTTAAGCAATAAATGGCCGGTAAAAAAAATCCCTGATGTATCGGCTTCGAAAAATGCGTTTTCATGGATAACTATGTGTTTCTAAACATTGGATGGTAATAACAGAATTATGTTTTAAATGAAAATCATTCAAAAAATTCAGTTTTCCCGGACTCTCGTTTCTTTTTTTTTCATTTATCGACCGATAATTGTTGCTGCAATAACCAAGACCGTTTTTTTAATAGTATATTCAGCATTCATACATAAGTTTAGAATACATTTATCATTTTAGAACAAGAAAAATGTATGTTCCGTTAATGCAAATTCGTTATTTACGTATTAACGAAATAAAAAAGACAAAAATCCGATGAGGCACCTTTAAATCTTCAAGGGCCGGACCCCCCCTTTGCGAGGATTTTTTGATGTCCAAGTATAGTTTAAGATTGTATCAAGCTAACCAAAAATTATCGATTTATTTTGAAACAGTCTAATACATACAGGCGAATCGATATTACATCTCTCATTACTTTGTTAAATCTGATATTTGTTTTCGCTATAAATCAACTTCGAGATTATTGTATTTACAATTTTGATGAACTATTTTACAGACTATCATAAGATCGATCCATCTACATTAGAACGTTCGTCATAACTGACTGCGAAATGTCGGTCCTTCTGAATATCCTTCGAATTTCCGATCCCCACCCAGAGAAAGAATTTTCGCAAGCAACGTTGCAAAGGGGCCGTCCATTAATCACGTGAGGCTCAAATAGGAGGAAGGGGGATTTGGATAACATCACGATTGATCACGCTGGGGAGGGGGGGTGTTGTAACATACCACGTGTATTATATATATATTTTTTTGTGTAACTGCATGAACCGGAGAGCATCCGCTGTGAGCTACTGAACAGGCAAGTTGTGCCCAGGGGGCTGTCACCTTTTGGAATTTTTGCTACGCAAAATGACCGCATTTTTAGTGTCGTACTCTGCGACTCGCAGCACTAGTTATACTCCTTACAACCTGATGCGTGCGTAGGGGCTATGTACAGGGTGTCCAATAGGAAGTTGCTGAAACTAAATAAATGTCTCTTCCCTCCATGAATTCAATAGGGGTCCCTTTTTCTAAGGCGCATACCTGAGGCCTCGCAGTTTTATTCCAGCCGTGGTTGAAGCAAGTACGCGCGCGTCAAAATGCGTGAGCTCACCACGGAAGAAAAAGTATATCTTATCGAGTGCTTCTTCTCGAGGGGAAAAATTTATAGTAATGCGTATAGAGGATTTCGTACTGAGTTTGGAACTCATAGAGTTGCCAGCGATAACACTCTGAAAAGGTAAGAATTTAATATTTATTCATATTCATCTATCACGCAACTTGTGTTTCAATTCAATTAAACTGCATTGAAGTAATTTTACGTTAATTTTGGTAGGATAATCGATAACTTCGTGAAGTATGGTACACTCCGGGACCGTAGGCACGAGTTGCCAGGTCCATCTGTTACGGTGACTACACCAGAGAAAATCGACGAAGTTGAGAATTATTTTCAAACAAAATCCAAATGATTCGATTCGGAAAGCTGCTCGAGCATTAAAAATAACCAAATCATCATTACACAACATTTTAAAATATTTTTTAAAGTTTCATCCCTATAAAATAAGCACTCATCAATTGTTAACTGAACATGCCATCACGAAACGCATCGAATTTTGTAACACTATTACGGGAATGTTTGAAGCCGAAGAACTTAATGAGAAATTGATTATTTATTCCGATGAAGCACATTTTTGGATGAATGGATACGTAAACAAGCAAAATTACCGGTTTTGGGGAACGGAAAATCCCAACATATCGCTAGCGAAGTCCCTTCATCCACGGAAAGTAACGGCATGGGCAGCGATTGCAGTAAAAGGAATTTATTTGCAATTCTTGGAATCTACGGTAACAGGAGAGAGTTACAAACAGCTTTTGGAAACGAAATTCTTCCCTTATGCAAAAAAGAGGGGACTGGTTAAAAATGTTTACTTCATGCAAGATGGAGCGACGCCGCACCGGACTCATGAGGTGTTTGAAGCTATTCATCGCGTATATGGGACTCGAGTAATCGGTCCGGGGTACCCTAAATTTGCTCAAGGCGGACTAGAATGGCCTCCGTACTCACCGGACCTGAACCCTTGTGATTTTTTCTTGTGGGGTTACATTGAAGATCATTGTTACGCTAAAAACCCCCAGCACAGTAGAAGAACTGATCGCGGCCATCCAGAAAGTGGTTCGCGGCATTACGAACGATATGTTGGACACAGCTTTTCACAGCTTTCAAAAGAGAATTGATTTTTGTGCACAATCTAACGGTTCGCACTTCGAAAATGTCTATCATTAATCACTGTACTTTTTCGTTATTTTTATAAGATGTAATAAATTGACATAAAAAATATTTGACTGGGTTTTACTTATGTGCGTTTAAAACTGCAGAGTTTCATCTGTTTAAAGCAATTTGCCTTTTCTGATTCTGTGCACGTGTTTTAAAATGACAGTCGATTGGTTTCAGCAACTTCCTATTGGACAGCCCGTATATAATACGGTCGCTATATACGCCGTGCGGGCCTCGCGCCTGCGCAATGAGAATATTGTAAGATAACCGCTAGCGCCATGGGGAGAGGTAGAACTAGAAAAGCGGTCAAAAAGAGCAGCGCATTTGTATACCGGTAGTGGATAAAAGGTTCCAACCCCATGGTTGTGCCTAAAAAGTAACCCAAACAACAGTTTTTAGTTCTATTTAAGGGGTAAGGCCACTGTAAATTTTTTGAAAAATCGATTTTTTTTTATTGGCTTAAAAAATAGTTTAAACCCTCTAGAATAAGAAAAAAAAGGTCCTGTGCGACCCAAACAAACCCAAACAAACCCAAACAAACTATTCGCAAAACTTTAAACGCGTTTTTCTCGAAACATGGTTTTTCAAAATGGCACGCAGCATAACTCGAACAATTTTCATTTTTTTTACTTGAAATTTTAACCAGATGTGAACATTTACATTATCTTGAGAATGTCGATCGGAATTTTCAAGAACTTTATTTATTGATTTTTTATTAACAAAAAACTTGCCGTTTTTTTCGTCAAAAATCAATTTTTTTTTTCAAACGCACGCCAAATCCACAAAAATTGATACTTTTTAAAATCCGATCGACATTCTCTAGCTATAGCCCTCTAGATTAATGGTTTTTTTTTTGTTCTAGATTCAAAAGTGCACCAGTGGTGCTGCGTGCCGCGGAGCCCTGGAAGCAAAACATGTCCCGGGAAGATAGCTGTGGAACCGCCATTTTGTTTTTTTTTTACTGTAAAAAAATTTTATAATAAAGTTTAATGTATGCCCGATAACACCATTAAAAGTTTTTTTTCAAATACCTTCAATTTCGGGAGCAAAAAATTAGTGAAAAAACCTTTTTTTTGGGCCGTTACAGTGGCCTTACCCCTTAATTTCGACTGGCCACCTACTTAAAATGAAGTGCCTGCATCTGATCCACAAAAGGCTTGTCCACTTGTTACTGTAGAAAACACGCAAATGAGCCCATGATCCTAAGACAATGCCATTTAAATATATTGACAATATATATTATTTCGTTTTTGACAATCAAATACCGTACTCCCTATCGGTTGTGTCTAACATTCCTAAACACAACAAATACACGTGATGTGGGCGGGGAGGGGGGGCGCTGGAAACTCCCTACATATCACCACGGAGAGGGGGGGCACAGGAAGTGGCCTAAAAAACGTCACGTGATTAATGGACGACCCGAAACTTCCCGAGTAAATTCGTCGCTTGCGAACCTCGAATAGGGGGCATCCCTGCATCCTGAGTGACTTGAGAGCGGGAAATCTGGCGAGTCTCTCGACGTCGTCCCAGGTTGACAGGAGTGTCCCATTGACGTTGAGAAAGCGCAGCATCCTGAACGGATCGTGCGACGATGGAATTTTATTGGCGCTGCTCTCGCACTCGCTCTCGGTCCTGTTGTAGCTCTTGTCGTCTCGTTCCACGACGGTCCCGTGATGCTCCTCGTCGTCCGTCACGAGGCCATTTTCGGGTGTGGCCAATCGGGTGGAGGATTTTTCCCCGCTCGGATTCTCGTTCTCGTCTTGGTGGCCTGGCAGGCTGGATCGTTTTCTCGCATCGCGATGATGATGATGATGCTGATGATGATGATGATGACGTTGACGATGATGACGATCCTCGTGATTGAGATTTTCCTCGGGGCAAGCGAGTGAGCGTATGGGACACTCGGCAAGTACGAGGCTCTCGAGATGTGGAAAAACGTAGCCCAATTTCGAGATTTCGAGCCAAGTCTCGACTGGATTCCCGGTCAGATGAAGTTTCCTCAAGGAGGCGTTGCGCACCTCGGGCCTCGCGTGATCGAGCTCGACAGTTCTGTACTCGTTGAGCGATAAATGAAGCTCCTCGAGATTCTCGAGTATCCTCACGAGGTCTTGGACGGTCGACCAGGTTACCCGGGTGCCGTTGAGCACCAGATTCCTCAATGACGCGTAACAATCACCGTCCTTGATCATCAACGAATCGGCCAAACTGTTGAAGCTCAAATTGACAAATTTGATCTTCGGCATGTGCCTCAGTATGCCGAACACCTCGTCCCATCGGGACAATTTGTTTTGCGCGAGATCGAGCTCCTCGACGTTTCGACACTTCGTGCGTAGTTTCTCGTCGTCGTTGCCCGCGCACGTTATGTCGCAGTCCTGCAACACGAGGAGAGCCGGCACCGTGTGACGGGGCGATTTCTTCGGTATGAAGATACTTATGGAGAGCGCCGAGGAGGAAGCCTTCGGCGAACCGGACTCTGCCTCCTCGTCCGTCAACGAACAATCGGTCGTCGAGCTACCGTACTTCAACTCCAGTGCTTCCAGCAACGACGGCATCTCTACGGCATTCTGCGAAACAAAATATTCGTCTTTATTAGCCTTTTTTTAACGGGTTAGCAATTTAGCATTCAATTAGTTAGTGCGCTAATTATTATTCACTCAATTATACTTCATTATAATTCAGCCCCCTGTAACCATCAGTTATACATGGCTCTCGTAATGTCCGTCGCTTTTATTTTCAATCGCTGCCACATGTGGCGCTAGTAGTCGTCTGCTCGATAACTATATATATGCCGTATGATCTGTGCACCGGGCCGAACCCACCGAACGCGTACAATATTGTTGCATCCGAGTTGCGATGAAAATTTGAACAAGCCACAAGTCACAACCGCAACCATAAAACGCGTTAAACTCTCCAAATACTCCAAAAAATGTTATTATTACAACGAGTATAGAACGCGCATGCGTAAAAGAAGCCGAGCAGAGGACTACTAGCGCCACGAAGTGGACTGTAGGGAAATTAAACATCCCGGACAACACGCGAATAATTTATTGCCATAGGAATAGCACCCAGTTTCATGGGGCTGATTATAATTAATAAATAATAATGATAATAATCATTTTTAATGTCTTCTCCGAACTGAAATAATAATGTATGGAAACTTTCAATGTCAGATGTGATTCATGGCAACGATTGATAAAAGAGAAAAAAATAATAATAAGAATTATTATCATTATTATTATATAATCGTGGAATTTAATTATAATTAACAATGGTTAATTAGTAACAATAACAATTATTATTATTATTATCAATATTACTTAAAGGCTTATGGTTTTTATCATTGTTGTTAAAATTGCAGTTATTTTTGTTGTTGGAATTATTACCAATTTTAATTGGTTAGGCCACACTTTCTCAGAAAAACTACCAAATAAATCGAGATTACAAAAAGGGTGTTTATCATACGTATCAGTGACTGTATACAATGATTTTTTTTAAGCGATTAATTTCAAAATGACGTCTGTGCAGCGTTTATCTCAAAACTGCATTTTTTAAGTTGGCCGGAAACGTAACTCAGACAATCTCGACCGATTCACTTGAAATGTTGAATATATCTTGGAAAATACATTGTCTATGGAAGTACGTAGGATTTTTCTTTTATATTGCATAGTTCATTTGTTATTAACAATTATCTGACGGCTTTTCAGGAAAATGTTTCACTTCGATAATTGTTAATAACAAATGAACTATGCAATATAACAAAAAAAAGTCGTACTTCTATAGACAATGTATTTTTCAATATATATTCAACATTTCAAGTGAATCGGTTGAAAATTGTCTGAGTTACGTTTCCGGTCAACTTAAAAATGCAGTTTTGAGATAAACGCTGCACAGCCGCAATTTTGAAATTAATCGCTTCAAAAAAATTATTGTATATAGTCACTGATATGTATGATAAACACCCTTTTCTGTAATCTCGATTTATTTTGTAGTTTTTCTGACAAAAATTCCCCAAAACGTCTATTTTGTCGGCCTGTAAAGGGCCTAAGGTCTTAAAAAATGATTGTTGAAAGAAATACAGAAAAACAGAAATACCAAGAAATAATAACAACAACAGATTTGTGATAAGAATGAGGATTTAAAAAAAAATGTTTTCCCCGAAGTGAAATAATGATGCATCGAAATCTACAATGTCAGATATGATTCATGGTGACTTTTGTCCAGCAAGAACAGAAGGTTAATACTCCGCAAATCTAATTTGCTCTCACCCCCTCGCCCCACTCGCCCTTTCTCGACCGCTCGCTCTCCCCCCCTCTCTCTCTCTCTCTCTCTCTCGCTCTTTCTCTCTACCGCGTCCTTCGCGTATCTGACGGGATCGCGCGGCACAACGAGCCTCCAAACGCATAAACGCGTGGCGAAAAATACGCGAAGATAAAAAATAAACGAGCGGTAAAGGAGCTCTCGCAGGCTCCGCCGTTCCCGCGAGCAAAACCTCGATGTACAACAGAATCTCGTCTGACCATATTCGCTAAGGTCGTAGCATTGTCTGTTGATTTTTCTTTTCGTTCGTTTTTTCTTCATTCTTTCCCGTTTTTTTTGTCGCTTGTTCTGTTGAACACAGCTACGTGCACTGCTTGAGGCTTTGCACAGCTGGAGAAAACAACAACGAAAAACCTGGTACCGGTTTTCGACGTTTCTAGCATCGCGCGCGATACGACGCCGACGACGTTCGTGAGCTCGTCGATTATTATACTACAGAGCTCCGGCAAATATTTTTCTCTCGCTCGCGCCTCTTGCTCGCTCAAGCACGCGCGACCTATGCAAAATAGTGGTCAAGAATTGTACTTTTAATGGGAGCAATATTTTTAGATTTAATGACGTATTGTTTTTGTTAAATTATTAATTGAATTGATTTTATTGAGTTTATTTAAATTATTAAGGGACTATACCAGTGTGAACGCTGAAAATTTGGGTGATTTTCGGGATTTTTTTTGGAAGAAAAGTAGTCAATTAAATGTTCCGGAAAATTAACAATATATTTGGCTATATTTGACCTATATTACATAATTTTTTCATAAAAAAAATACTGAGATCGAAGCGATTTATGTGCAACCTTCGGAGGCGTCAAAAAAAAGTTCCTCCACTGCTGACATGGTTCCGGCCGATTGAGTAGCTGAAACCGAAAAAGAAAAAATGTCGCTAAACTGGAAGGTATTTCCTGTATAATGACGTAGGATTTTCGAAAAATATCTAAATCTAACAAAATGGCGTAGTTATGAAAAAAGTCTGTTTTTTTGCATATAAAATGTTCGTTTTTTGTCAATGCCAAATCTTCAATCGGATAGTTGCTCTTTGAGTTACAATCTCGGCAAATTTGAAAAATCTCATTTCGAGAAAAACGCGTTTAAAGATTTAACTATCGATTTTCGCAAGATAAAATGATAAGAGATACGGCTTTGAAATTTTTACAGGGTATTCTTGAAAGTATAAACTGTCGAAAAAGGCAAAAAAATCGATTTTTTTTTAAGTGTCACACTGATATTGTCCCTTAAAGGTGTTTTTTTCGATCGAAACCCGATATTTTTTTCTACAGTTTGGCATTTACGTAATTTTCAAAATTCAAAAATGTATGCGATCATACGAGAATTTCATTATTAGACTAAAAGTATACTTTTGTATTCTTAATTTGTGATGAGCCTAGTTGCTGGTAACACTTACACGGTCCTTTGTTTGTATAATAATAACTTCACTGATTATCGATATTTTGCGACTAAAAAACTCAAGCTTGGCAAGACTATGTATCGATCGAAGATTTCGAAAGTTAGAAACGAAAAATCAAGACACGGGTGCATGGAAAAGACCAGCCATCTACCTATGAGAGATGATGAAAATGCCAGACGATAGCTGGCCGAAAAGTGTTTAAAATAAGAAGCCAGAGCGATATTAAGGTTGTCATGGGGTTTAGCCGTCGGGATTGAAGTACGAAGGGAGCGCCCTGCGCACGAAGCCGATTGACTGTTACCAACTGTTGGCTTTCAAATAATCCTCATATTAAATGTACGTTTTCGAACTATTTTTCTACATCTATTTGTAAAAATATGCATTTATGAACATTTGGTGATTACATTAAGTGTTTTCATTACTTTGTATAATTATTTTCTATAAGTTTTTCTCGCTCAATTGACGCGAATCGAGTTGGCAACGTCGTAAATCGTGGTATATCATAATGCCCAGGTTGGCAGAAGTGTCGCGAAGTTAGAGACATAGGTCGTGTTCGTTGGGTCTTATCATTTTGACTGCGCATGCGCATAATGATGCGCATTTGATGATGCGCACGTTTCATTGCGCAGTTGCGCGTTGCGCATCATTATGCACATGCGCACTTGTTCGTATCAAAATGATGAGACCCAACGAACACGACCATATGCGCCCCGTTCGTAATCTCAACTCCGGCCCAAGGAGCTACCAAAAATAAATATCGGTCCGAGTAAAAAAAAAATGCCAAGAATTGTACGAGTATGTGAGAGCCTTCGAATGCATGGTAAGAAAGGAAGCATAAAGGAGAAAAAGGACGAAAGACAAATGTTAATCAAAAAAAGAAGGAAACGTGTAAAATAGTATCAATGTACAGAGAGGGGAACTGTGTAAAATCGCGCAAGAACATACTTGGAAATAAAAAAAAACTCTACTAATACTAATAAAGACGAAAGTTCGACAGACCAAATGAGAAATTAGCTCGAAATTGCGCCGTGAAATGAAAAAAATATGAAAAATCAATATTTCAAAAGCTGAAGCTATTAACGAGACGATATTACAAGCTTCGCTCGATCGTTTATCATACCGTTGCGTATAATTCCGTTTAAAAAAAAAACTACGCCGCACATCTCGTTGCGACACCAGACGAATCTTCGCGAACAAAAGAAAAGTATTGAATAGAAGAAATAAAGAGGAATGAAAATATAGTATTTTAATGAACGTTCGAAGGTCGTTTCTCGGTGCACCAGCGACTCTTGCTGCGCCTCCTCGAGTCTTCATTACATACTAATAACTCTCTCCGTAATTGTGCAAGATTCTGCCAAGGAAAGATAAATAATTGATCAATATCAATGGAAGAATAATTGGAAAATATATATTGAAGATTGATTGATTAATATCAATTGAAGAATAATTGATAAAAATCAATTGGCGAATATACAAATTTCAATTGAAGAATAATCGATAAACTTCGATTAAAGAATAATTTATAAATCTATCTCGAGATTCATTCGTTAGGTGCATCACATTTTCTTTATTTTTTATTTTTTGAGCATTCTTCTGCGTCGTTGAAGCTCGAACAGTTTGACAAGTAGAGAAACTCGTTTATCGACAAAGGGAGCACATAGAAGAGCAGGGTACAAACGTCGTGTGTTCACCCCGAGAAAAACTGGAGCGCAAGTAATTTCATTTAGTCGTGAGGTATGCTTGTGTATGTCACTCCGATGCACAAGAGGACGAGGCGTAAGACGCTTCGAAAGCGAATTATTTTGTATTTCGGTCGAAAATAGTAGATTACGTATAATTTGGAATAATTAAATTGATTGTGAGATCGTCGATTGGCAATCCGAGAACGTTTATGGCGACGAAGAAAAATTGGGGCCCAAGATTGGTTGGGCCCTACTTTCAATATTGGGGCCCAATATTGTTAGGGCCCCAATTTGAATATTGAGGCCCAATATTGGTTGGGGCCCAATTTGAATAATGGGCCCAATATTGCTTGAACCCCGATTTGAATATTCGGGCCGAATATTGGTTTGGGCCCCGATTTGAATATTCGGGCCAAGATTGGTTGGACCCGAATTTAAGGATTGGGGTCCACGATTGGTTGGTAATTTGAGGACTGGAGCCCAAGATTGAGGACTGGGAGCCAAGATTGATCGGACCCCAATTTGAATATTGCGGCCACTAAATCCCTGGTCATTCGGTGACGAAATTTCGGGAGCGACAGCGTGCTCGACACTAATGGGTTCGGAGTTGCGGTAGCTGCCGGAACACGAAATGGGGGTAGCGGGTGGCCGCGGGAGCGCGCGGAGTGGGGGAGAGTGGCGTGGCGCTCGGTGACTGGCGTAGCGCGTGCGTGGGGGTAGAGTGGGCGGAGCGCGTGGGGCGGAGCTCTGCGCGACAGCGTGCGCGTCCCGCTTATTCAACGCCGCTCTTGTCCGCGCGATATTTTGGAAACTAACAATCGAAAAATTCTGAAATTTTTACCCACCATTCTTCGCGTACTCCTCCCACCTTCCCGCACGTTTTTATCAATTACACGGCTTCATTGCGAGTCCCGCGAGTGAAAAAAAAATCCCAGCTTCACGATGCTCTCACAAATCTTTGAGGCGTGGAGGATGGCGCATTAATTACATTTATCTCCCGTTTGAGACATCCAATGACGCGGAAATTTTGCAAGCGTTCATACAACGTCTCAGTTGACGGGAAAACTTCGATGGGAATATTTGAAACGTTAATTCGCGGCTCTTATACACCTCGATTGATCTAGTTTCGTCAAAAGGTCACGTGTTCGAGGCTCAGTGGTACATTATCGGTCAGTGAGCGATTCTATACGAGTCAGGCGTCCCAGTGGCGGTGATTGCTCTGCACGCAGCGGATATAACGCTCGCGCTTAAGCACGTAACAGCACCACGATCGGTTCAACGGCCATGCGAAATTAACTTTCTCCAGGCCTTCTAGCATATTGCTAATACATACATATATATATAATATTAGAGGCAGTCGTTTTGTGTTCTATATACCGGAGCGTTTTAGATCATCATAGATTCACGTCGGTGCTAGTGGGATTTTGTATATGCCCGCGCGACGTTACTCAGCCTACCAGAAACTTTACCCTCCCTCCCGCCCCTCCCCTCCTCGCTCGCTTCCTCCCCTCTCTCACTGTGCGGCGGTGCATTGCAACGAGTTACGAGCGTATTAAAATCGTGACAGTAGCTCGTTGAGCACGAGATCGCCGTGCAGCGGAATTGCCACTCGCCAAGGAAACTCATCGGACCCTCCGCCCAACCTCTCGCCCGGCGAAGTGACGCGAAAGTGCGTGCACCCATGCATCATGCGGAGAGCTCAAAAAAAGAGAGGAAACCAAATTTCGAAGAATTATAAAAAATTTCATAATTAATTTAATTTACATTAGCAATTAAAATGAACAAAATGTAATTAGAATGAAGAAAAATGACGTTGTTTTGAACTGTGATTATTTTTTATCGTGTATTTACGGTGTGATTATGATCATTATAATTATTATTGCTGTTATTATTGTTATTATTACAAAATCGTAAATAATGGGCGAAGCAAAGAGGAAAAAAAACGAAAGTCGTCTCGTGTCACAATAGAAAAAATCTTGAAAAGAACAGCTTTCGACGATCGGTGCATTGCACACCGGAAATGACGAAGCGAGCCATACAACAAGCTCACTCTAGTTTTAAACGCCGACTGTACATCGAAGAGCCTTTCACCGCCGTCCAAATTGCACGACCTTTCGCGACTATTCATAAAGTTTTCTTGCACGCGAGCTGCTCCCTCTCCCCCGCGACCCTCTTTCTCCCCATGTACCTTTTCTCATCATACAAATGGTCAAATTCACCAAATTTCCGTACTCTTTCCCCCTTTCGATTGAATTATATTTGCAAATTTATATATATATTCAGAAAATAATTCTGAAAAAAATGAGTCGGTGAAAAGGGTTATTACAGATTCGAGGGCTGGGAAAAATGCGATGAGTGGATGAGCCAATAGTGTTATGGTGACAAATGAATGGGGAAAGGAGAAAAGGATGAAAAACAATTATATATATTTGTATGTTTGTAGTTTAAGTTCGCGAAAAGCGAAAATATATCTGGAGGAAAGAGAAAGGAAGGAAGAAAAATGTACAAATATATCTAACTTTTTCTCTGCATCTATATCTATATACAGGGTGTCCCAAAAGTAACGTACGACCTTCTAGCATCTGGTAAGAAAACAAATTCTGAGACGAAAAGTCCTCAGTCATTTTTTGATCAAACGCTTAGATAATTAATTATGAATTAAAATAAATAGCCAATCAGATGCGCGCTATAGCGGAAAGGCAGTGTAGAAGGGAGGGATAGGGGAATGCGTTGTAATTGCGTGCGCCTGAAAATGTGTGCGGAGGGAAAATTCCGAAAGCATGTGTGCAAGTGCACACACACATACGCGTGTGCGTATTTACACTCACACTAGAACACACACACACTTGCACACACACATACACACATGCTTTCGGAATTTTCCCTCCGCACACATTTTCAGGCGCACGCAATTACAACGCATTCCCCTATCCCTCCCCACTACGCTGCCTTTCCGCTGTAGCGCGCACCTGATTGGCGATTTATTTCCATTCATAATTCATTATCTATGCGTCTGAACAAAAAATGACTGAGGACTTTTCGTCTCAGAACTTTTTTTCCTACCAGATGCTAGAAGGTCGTACGTTACTTTTGGGACACCCTGTATATATATATTTATACAAACGAACAAAAAAATTATATCTATTTTTGCATGTTTTTCTTACTTCCCTCGTCTGTTTTCTTTCGGTACTTTATCGAGTTTTGATTATTTCTTTAAATTTGACAAAAAATAATTAACGAAAAGCGAAAAATATCCACGTATGTATATTTATACATACACGCCGGGTGTCCCATTCTAACCTTACCCCTAATTTATCTTGAAAAATACCGCTCCGAGCGAGTATTGAGTATAATGAAACTTTTAAGGTTAAAAAAAATCTTTTTTGGTCCAAAATTCGAAATGGCGATCCTAAGATGGCCGATATGTTTTTTTGCATGGGATCATGGTTTCTTTTTCATTAAAACAGTTATTGACCAAAAGTAACAACTTTTGTAGGAACAGTTTTTTTATAACGTTCATAATTCTTAGGGTAGAATACCATTTTCAGCCGAAGTGACGAGCCGCAGAGACCTAATACTTCTTTGGGTTATCGAACTAACCCAAACAAATTTACACCCACACACACACACTCTGCACACACACTTACTCCAGGGATGTTGAAGACTTTACCTCCTCATGGCACATTCTGGATAGCGCTAAAATAGTAAAAAATTCTATACTAACCAAAAAATTAGGAACGTTAGCAAAAAACTTTTCCTACAAAAGTTGTTAGTTTTGACCTGAGAAATGTTTGGGTGAAAAAAATCATGATCCCATTAAGAAAAATATGTCGGCCATCTTAACGTCGCCATTTTGAATTTTGGATGAAAAAATATTTGTTTAACGTCCCTCTTTCAACCTTAAACGTTTTATTATACTGAATACTTGATCGCAGCAGTATTTTTCGAGATAAATCAGGTGTGGGATTAAAATGGGACACCTGGTGTGCCAGGTGTCCCATTTGTGTGTGTGTGTGTGTGTGTGTGTGAGAGAGAGGAGAATAAATATTTGTGTGTTAAAATCAAACCAATAATATATTGTTTTAAAAAATTGGTCTTTGTATGTGTATATATATATATATATATATATATATATATATATATATATATATATTCTTCCATTCTGCATTTCCCCCTTTTTCATCAATTTTTACCCATACTATTGGTTTATTTGACTATACATAAAACCTAACAATATTCGAATGTAAATGATATCCATATACATATATGTAGATCCGTACACACATATATGCACATATACCCTCGCGTAAGTCTATACGGCTTTTTTCTTTCGTAATTTCTAATGCACACGCGCGTATACATATACATATATATACATCTATATATACACACCGATTACGCGCGATGCGTAAACTCTTGTGCGTTCGCGAGCGCTACGTGGTATTATTTCCGCTAGAAAATTGGCACAATTTCATAATCCGTGGCACTCGTGATGCAACGTGTGCGCGAAGAAAAAAAAAAGAAAAATACAGGAGCAGAAAAAAGCAACAGGCACGTTTCTTTCGGGCCTTGTGTTACGTGCGCGCGTAATAATTCGCGTGAGGATACGAAGAAGCACGCACAAGCGCATAAGAGAGACTCTGGATTATTCTGACGTACGTGCGCGAGCTAAGAGGGGCGCTCCATCAATTTCTTCATATGCGGAGCGATGATACAGTACACGAGCTCGCTTAGTTCGGCAAATTTGATATTTGGCCAAGAATATTATTTAAAATCAAACGAAAAAAGGAAACGAAAAAGAAGAAAAAAAAAACGTAATGACAAGAATGAAAAAGGAAAAGCGGAGCTTTCGCGAGCCTTCGAAAATTTCGACTAGAGTGTGTGTGTGTGTGTGTGTGTGTGTGTAGCTCCGCGGACGCTAGTCACCGATCGAGAGCTCGCGGCCAAATATTACAGAAGTTTTGTTATTTCACGAGAGAACATCCGCAATATATATATATGTGTGCACACACACACACACACACACACACACACACACACACACACACACACACACACACACACACACATATTCGTCTTTCGAACGCGAAAAGTGAGAAATGCAAAGTCTGATGGACCCACATGGCCGATCGATATAAATAGATGGCCCAAAAATCAAAGTTTATATTACATTTTGCGCCACGGACGCGCGTGCGAGTGCTCGCGTACCCCGGATACGGAAAAAAAAAGTTGACGAATTTAGTTTTTTTCTCCGTTATTTTCGCTTCATTATTTTTGTCATTATTGCTTTTTTGATTATTTGTGGTAGGTTATTCCAAATATATACTCTCGCAGGTTTTCACAACTTCCCGTCTATTATTCAGTTCCTTTTTGCATTACAATATTTTTATTTCGTGTTGCTACTAGTCTCCTCGTCCTGCTCCTCTACACTCTTCCTCTTTTTTGATTATTATTTTTTTAGTCTATTTTCTTCAATATTATTGTTATTATTATTATCGCGATGACTAAAAATATAACATTCTATTGAAAAAAAAAAACAGCATTTTTTGTTCACTAGAAAAACCACATTTAACTATTTTTCTCAGTTTTACGATTAAATAATGGTTTTTCCGCTTGCTGGTGATACTAGCGCGCGAAAGATCGAATGATTTTGCGGAAAAATGAGGAAAGTATCGAAAAAAAAAAGGTTTGCGCTGGAGTCTAAAGTTGAGCTGTAGTACTCACTAGTCCGCGAGATTAAAATTTTTTTTTTTTTCAAATTTATGTATCAACAATTTTGATACATAAATTTAAAAAAATAAAATAATAAGTTTATAAACATAATATAATGAGTTGAACAAAATGTTTCAACTTATTAACGATAAGTCAAACAAAATATTGATTTTTTCTGCATCACTTCTAGTGTGTGTGTGTGTGTGTGTGTGTGTGTGTGTGTGTGTGTGTGTGTGTAAAATGATACGTGAATTGTGGTCAGCTGACATTCGCCTCTGCCACCTCGTCAGGCGACAGGGGTAAAAGAGATGCCAGAGTTAAAGAAGTCGCGCGCGGACATAACACGCTTTATATACTCGCGCCGCTTCTCGTCTTATCCCGCGCTGCTAAATATATAGTGCAACGAGAGAAGAGGAGCTTTTTCGCTCGTTCGTTCGCTCCATGCTTACGAAATGTCAGATAGAGCGAAACTTTGTTATTCTCTCTCTCTCTCCCTCTCTCTCTCTCTTTCTACATCTTTCTTGCTGCCTGGCAATGTCTGTGAGTGGGTCAGCCGCGCGTAAAACTCCCGAGTTTCCGCGGAATTGATGCATATATATATATATATATATATATATATATATATATATATATATATATATAGTCCGACCTACGCAACGTTCAGCCTATTTTTCGTCATACACTCAAAGTATCAAATGGCTCTCATAATCAGTGCAATTTTGCTCTGTTCGTTTTGTTGCTGGTTTTATTTTATTTCATTCTATGAAACTGTAACGAACGCAACTAGAACACTTTTTTCCCAACAAACCAAACAAGTGTGGAATTTTACGCCGAAAAAAATTATACGTATGTACCGGGTGTCCTTTTGTGAATGGATAATCCTGTAAATGTCGATAGGTCAGATCATATCCTACTATATGCTTGAATTTCAGTCTAGTTAAGGGGTTAGGCCACAGTAACGGGTATAAAATCATGTGCGAATTTAACAATTTTTTTTCGTATGAAAAAGTGATTCACTCATAAAATTAATGATACATCTATTTAGTATGAATATCAAGCTGTTAGAGAAAATATATATATTTTTTCAATGTACAAAATAGTCGTCTACTCGAAAATTCTCGATACAGCTTTTTTCCAATTGGCGTGACAAATAACTTCAACAATTTTCACTCGATTTACGTTAAATTTAAACGTTATGTTCCTAATTGCATTTCGCAGAGAAGTACGTACGGAATTTCTGATTAATCGAAAACTTTTCATTTCATGAGCAGTTATAACGACTTTTTTCACTGAAAATTCATTTCTTAAGTTCAAATTCCTACAACTTTTGTATAAAACAATATTTTTTAAATCCCGTACGTACTTCTCTCGGTATTCTAATGTAGATTGACGAGAATTTTTTTTATTCTAGGTAAAAAATTGTGGATGCTAAATGTCACGCCGCAGCGTGCCTAAAAAAAGATAACAAAAGAAAATATTAATAGTCGGCCATTTTGTACAAAAAAATATATATATAAATATTTTCTAACTCCTTGATATTCATACTAAATAGATTTATAATGAATTTTATAAGTGAACCACTTTTTCGTACGAAAGAAATGGTTAAACTCGCACGTGATTTAATATCCGTTACTGTGGCCCAACCTCTTGAAGTCCCACGGTTTTCGAGATAAAAATCACCTGCTTTTGGTTTTTTGCATGCCATTTCTACAAATGATGACTTTTTTACCAATTTTTTTTTCAAATACTCTTGGTTATTTGTTTTATCTAGAAAAGTCTTCTTTTTAACCTCAAATGTTAAGGAAACTTTATGGCAGGGGAGAAGTTGTAACGTTGCGTTACGAATATCGAGACCATCCCAGAAAGGTATGGTAAGCGGGTTGGCGTAGCTCAGTGGTCAGGGCAGTCGACCGGCAATCGAAAGGCCCGGGTTCGAATCTCGGCCCAGAAGCGCAACAAATTTTTTCTCGGATAGTTCTCTTGGAGTTTTTTTGTGGGATTACAATATATTCGCCATTTTGAATTTTGGACCAAAAATATGTTTTTCTTGGACGTCTCCCTTTAAACCTTAAAAGTGTTATTGTACTGAATACTTTATAGGAAAAGTATTTATCGAGATAAATCAGGTGTAAGATTAAAATGGGACACCCGGTATGTGTCATATATATATATATATATATATATATATATATATATATATATATTAGGTGTACAAATAAGTTTTAGGACAGTTTTCAAAAAATTCAAGATTTATTAAAAAAAGAAGTAAAACACAGTTATTCATCGAAGTAATCTCCATCGCACTGAATGACCTTCAGCCATCTCTCAGGTAACTCGCGGATGCCTTTCGCAAAGAAACTTTCGTCTTGCGAGGTGAGAAATTTAGCGACCCATTTTTCCACTTCTTCAAATGTTTTGAATCGCACGTCAGACAAATCGTTCTGCATTTTCCGGAATAAATGATAATCGGATGGGGCTAAGTCTGGTGAATACGCCGGGTGTGGTACAGCTTCCCATCCAAGCGCTAGTAACGTATCCTTGACCGGTTTACCCACATGAGGCCGCGCGTTGTCATGGAGCAGTTTTACTGGACGTTTTCCTTTACCAGAAAATGGACGTTTCTTCTCAATTTCTTGATTCACTTGCATCAATTGATGACAATAGCGATCGGTAGTAACTGTTTGACCAGGTTTGAGAAGTTCATAATACAGTACGCTTTTCATATCCCACCATATGCACAGCATGACTTTGTTACAATGAACATTGCGCTTTGGCATGGATGTTGTCGGCTCGCCGGGGTCAACCCAATGATATTTGCGTTTCGGATTATCAAAATAAATCCACTTTTCATCGCCGGTCACAATTTTCCACAAGAAAGACTTTCTATGTTGCTTGTTGTAAAGACTCACACAAATGTTAGGACGGCTGTTTTTATTTTGTTGAGTCAGAAAGTGTGGTACCCACTTTGTTCCTTTTCGAATCTTACCCATTGCTTTTAAACGATAAGAAACAGTTTGTTGAGTTACTCCAAGCTGTTCCAAAAGTTGTTTCTCCGTCTGACAAGAGTTTTCATGCAGCAACGCTTGCAGTTCCTGATCGTCCACCTTTACAGGAGGCCCCGTGCATTCACGGTCACTAACGTCGAAATCACCTTCTTTGAATCGCTTATACCAATACTCACATGTACTTTTAGATACAATGTTGTCTCCAAGAACAGAACATATCGATTCACACGCTTTCATAACACTTTTTCCTTGATGGAATTCATAGCGAATGCAGTGTCTAATAAATAGCTTATCGGTCTGCATGTTTAATTTACAGAATTTATAGGTTATGTTTATGACTCCTTTACGTTTCGATACTACATATCAAGCGCCATCTATGATAAGTGAGCGGGACCTTTGAATTAATTTAGAATAGCTGTTATGATACAAAATCGAAGTGTCCTAAAACTTATTTGTACACCTAATATATATATATATATATATATATATATATATATATATATATATATATATATATATATATATATATATATATATATATATATATATATTCCGCCCGATCGGTATGGTATCATATATATATATATATATATATATATATATATATATATATATATATATATATATATTCCGCCCGATCGGTATGGTATCATATATATATATATATATATATATATATATATATATATATATATATATATATATATATATGATACCATACCGATCGGGCGGAAGCAAATAAAGCGCGTTCGGAACGGATCTCGAGGCTGATGGTCCAAATTTCCGGTGTTTATTCTCTCCCCGCTTCTCTCTCTCTCTTTTTTTTTAGTATTTTTCCCTTTTGGTTTTTTATGCGATGGATTTATCTGCGACGAAGGCCACGCTCTATATAACGCAAATAGAACGCAGAGTGGCCTCCCTTATCCGCGCTCTGAACACGCTCTTTCTCCCTCTCCATTGCTCGTTCTTCTTTAAATTCCGGCGATTTGACCCTTTTAGATTTAAGGCCTCAAGCCACAGTAACGGGTATAAAATCATGTGCGAATTTGACAATTTTTTTTCGTATGAAAAAGTGGTTCATTAAAAAAAATTAATTACACATCTATTTAGTATGAAATCAAGCAGTTAGAAAACATATATATATTTTTTTCGATGTATGAAATGGCCGACTACTCGAAACTTCTTGAAACAGCTTTTGTCCAATTGGCGTGACAAATAACTTCAACGATTTTCACTCTGTTTACTTCAAATTTAAAAGTTATGTTCTTAATTGCATTTCGCAGAGAAATATGTACGAAATTTCTGACTAATCGAAAACTTTTCATTTTTCGAGCAGTTATAACGAAATTTTTCACTGAAAATTCATTTCTTAAGTTCAAATACCTACAACTTTTGAATAAAACAATATTTTTTAAATTCCGTACGTACTTCTCTAGGTATTCTCATGTAGAATGACGAGGATTTTTGTTTTTTGTTTTAGGTAAAAAATTATGGATGCTAAATGTCACGCCACGGACCGCCTACAAAAAGATAACAAAAGAAAATATTAGTAGTCCGGCATTTGAAACATCGAAAAAAAAATTCTAACAGCTTGATATTCATGCTAAATAGATATGTAATTAATTTTGTGAAGGAATCACTTTGTGATGCGAAAAAAATTGCTTAATTCGCACATGATTTTATATCCGTTACTGTGGCCTAAGGCCTTAATGAGAATACCCATAATGATAATGATAATAACGGTGCTGATAATAATTATTGTCATTATTATAATAACAGTATAGGTAATAGAATGACAATAATATCAATAATAAAGAGCAACAACAATAATAACAATAATAATAATAATAGTGATAATGGAGGTGCTGACAATATTTGTCTTTATTATAATAACGGTATCGTCAATAGAATGATAATAATAAAAATAACAGTAATATATGACAACAACAATAATAGGAATATTAGCAACATTAATAATTATAACGGCGATGATAATTATTATTATAATACTAAGACAACAATAATGGCGATAATAACGGTGTTAATCATAATTGTTGATTACTACGATCATTATTACGATGATGGCGTAAGTAGAACAATCATAACATTAATTATGATGAAAAAACACAAAAATAACCGTCCCGTTAATATTACTATTGTAAATATTGATAACATCGACGACAATAATCGCAATAATAATTTTCACAACAATAGTAATCACCATAACGATCATTTGAATAACAATAACAATGATCAATTTTGTTAATATTATTGTTGTAAATATCGTCACCAAGAAAGTCAACAATAATGGCAATAATAATGAATTAAAATCCCAATAACGAATGACGTTGAAGTTCGCATCGAATGCAACGAAAGTTCTTTATTTTTTCATTTCTTCATGTTTCGTACTATACAAATAACTTTATGGGCCATACAGAACCAAAGAAAAAGAAAAAAGTTTCGCGTCATCCCAACGTTGCAAACTTCAATGCGATAATAATAACGTACATTAAAATAACATTAAAGTTAATACTTGATAAAAATATAAAATCAATTATCTATCGGAATATCAATAAATGAATAACATTAATGATGCTTTCCATGTTGCGCTGACTGAAAGCAAAACACCGCAAATGATCGACAAAAAAAATTAAACGCGTCAGAGCCTCGAAAAAGTTGCAGTCATTCACGCGAAGCGTGAAGTTGAAGAAAAAAAAGTCATTCGAAGGACGAAAAGTTTTTCAGCTGTTTCTCTTGCGTCAATATATATATATACGTAGATATGAGGTATTCCACGTGAATCCAGTGGACTTTTTCCTTGACCCCCGCCAATTCGATTAATTTTTTAAAATCTGATTCCATTGACTCTAAAAAACACCCTGATTTTTTTTTACATTTTACGAAACAACTCTTAGTGAAAAAAAAAATCTCCGAAAAAACGCCTCGATTTAAAAATCTGAAAGAAATCCCAGAAATGCGTGATTATATGTAAAAATGTTCAAGCTATCACCCGCAGTGGAAGTATGACTTTTTCGCTGGTTTCCGAGCGATTAACGGTTTAAAAAATCCGAAAAATTCAAGAACTGCTTACTTCGGGCTGATACTTAAATATTTTCATACCCACAATGAATTTTTTTGACCATTTTTGAATAACTAAATGGTTATGATAGCGAAGTCATGAAAAAAAATGTATGAATTTTTCGGATTTTTTAAAACGTTAATCGCTCATAAAGCACAGAAAAAATCATAGTTCCACTGCGGGTGATAGCTTGAAAATTTGTACATATGATCACGCATTTTTGGGCATTTTTTCAGATGTTCAAATCGAGGCGTTTGTTTCGGAGAATTTTTTTTTTACTAAAGGTTGTTTCAAAAAATGCAAAAAAAATTCAAGGTATCTTTTAGTCAATGGAATCAGATTTTAAAAAATAATCGGTTTGGCGGGGGTCAGGGAAAAAGTCCACCGCATTCATGTGAAATACCTCGTGTGTGTGTGTGTGTGGAGTTTGACATTTTACGGTCGTACAAGTGTTCAATGTGCGCTCACGTGCCTGGGATACCGTCGATGATAAGACAAAGAGTCAGTGTCGAGAGAACGATTAGTGAGTTCGAAATGGAAAATGCCTTGGTCTCGGTTGGGAAACACGTCGTATCACGGACTTACAACTGCGTAGCATTTCCACCATCGAGTATTGAAATATCAGCTATTATATATATATATATATATATATATATATATATATATATATATATATATATATATATATATATATATATATATACACTTCTTTTCTAAGCATTACGTCCATGAGCCAAGGTTGTTGCGTCTTCTCTTTTGTCTCGCTTTCACGCTTGCTCACTCGTTTCTCTTTATCTCGCGCACAATAAGCGTTCGGCATCCATACCTCACGTAAAAAAGATATACACGAATATGCAGCGCAATAGGTGCGAAGAAATGAGGTTCGATCGGTCAGGTGTACGATGTTGCGCGAGGTATCGCGTAAGTATGAATCACACACACACACACACACACACACGCGCGCGCACACACACACACGCGCGCGCGCAGTATCGGTATCGATAGGAAGGATATCGGGAAAAGCTCGAGAGAGCACACTGCATGCATGTAAAGTCGCGCGAGGGAAAAAAAAGAAACGACACGTTCGCCGTCACTTTATCTCTCTCGTGATTATAAAAACAAACGAATTGATAATGCGCCGTCGTCGTCGTAGGTGTTGTTGCGACGAAAGAGGGAAATAGCTTGTTTGTTATTCTTACTTATTTACTATTTTATAAATTGTTTTTTTTTCGCACGATTCTTGATTTATTTTATTTAAATTGGAATCAAGGAATTCATTTTTGGTTCATTTTTATTAATTTGGAAAATTGGCTTTTTCTATTGTTGATTGTCTGAATGTGAATTAGAATCGGGGAATTTATTTTCTTTGTTTGTTTTATTGAGTGATTGGTATTTTTTATTTCTGATTTTTTGGATGTCAGTCAATAGCAGGGAATACATTTTCTTTAGTTATTGTATTATTTTGTAAATTCGTTTTTTTTCGATTGTTAATTTTTTTGACTTAAATTAATGAATTTATTTTCTTTATTTTGTTTTCATTGTTTTGTAAATTGTTTTTTCTATCGCTGATTAATTTTTTCGATTTAAGGCCTTAGGCCACAGTATCGGGTATAAAATCATGTGCGAATTTAACAATTTTTTTTCGTATGATAAATTGATTCAATCATGAAATTAATTTCACTCCTATTTAGTGTGAATATCAAGCTGTTAGAAAATATATATATATATTTTTTTGGATGTACAAAATTGCCGAGTTCTAATATTTTCTTTTATCTTTTTTTTAGGCGCTCCGCGGCGTGATATTTAGCATCCACAATCTGTTACCTAGAACAAAAAACAAAAATTCTCGTCAATCTACATTAGAATACCTAGAGAAGTACGTACGGAATTTAAAAAATATTGTTTTATTCAAAAGTTGTAGGTATTTGAACTTAAGAAATGAATTTTCAGTGAAAAATTTCGCTATAACTGCTCATAAACTGCTCATAAATATTAATCAGAATTCCGCACGTACTTCTCTGCGAAATGTAATTAGGAACATAATTTTTAAATTTAAAGTAAATCGAGTGAAAATTGTTAAAGTTATTTGTCACGCCAATTGGAAAAAAGCTGTTTCGAGAAGTTTCGAGTAGTCGGCCATTTTGTACATCGAAAAAAAATTCTAACAGCTTGATATTGATACTAAATAAATGTGTAATTAACTTTATGAGTGAGGGACTTTTTCATACGAAAAAGAATGTTGAATTCGCACATGATTTTATACCCGTTACTGTGGCCTAAGGCCTTAAATTGGAAGCAGAGAATTTGTTTTCTTTATTCATTTGAGTATTTTATAAATTCGTTTTTTTTCTCACTGGTTTGTTTTTTCGATTTAAATTAGGATTGGTGAATTAATTTCCTTTATTTATTTGATTAATTTGTAAATTATTTTTTTTCGGTCGTTATTTCTTTTTGTCTAAATTATAATCATTAACTCTTGTCACCGTGTGACAGTTCCGCAACAAACCCGCTAAGTTCCCACATTGGCATTTAATCCTTTTTCAAATCGATGTCACACGACGTCTACAAACCTTCCTATGGTTTTTCAGTGCAATTCCTGCAAACTAGATGGCGTTGGATCGAAATTTGTTCGAAGTTAACTTATCGCGAGATTGCAAGATTTGAGGGTGCGTAAAGTTTGCAAAAATCGAAAGAAAAAATATATATAAAAACGACAAACGGTGTGTGAAAAATGTGACGTTGCTTTGTGCTGCAACAAGCGAACTAACCGCTTCAAAGCATTCCGCACATAATAAAGGAACGTTACGATACAATGTAACTCGTCTGTCACACTCTCTTTACTTGCTTATAACTAGCCCCCCGATTGAATTTTTGCAACTAAATGACACATGTTTTTTTAATTTATTTATTAAAACCTACCAAATATTCAACTATTTGTTCATTTTCACTTTTTTAAGTTACCAAGAGTTAACAGATTTTTAATAAAATTAGAATTTCAATAAACTCTTTTTTCCGTATTTTCATCGATCAATTCCCTTTTCCTTTCTTTTTCAATTTCTATTATTGCTTCATAATGTCGATAACTTTCTTTCGCTCATTAATCAATTTTCAATCAAATTCGAATTTCACTGACGTTGAAGTTTGCATCGTTGAAATGCGATGAAAATGAATATTTCTGAATTCCGAATATTTAAAAATCTACAATATAAATCTATAAAAAAATATCTTCAATAATAAAAACGAGGAAAATAAAATGCACAAAAAAACTTTCGTTGCGTTTCAACGATGCAAACTTGAATACCATTAATTTCAATAAATTCTATTTTTCGTAACCTGATCGTCGATTTTCTCTTTGTCATTGTCAAGAGGCCCATGAGCAATCAAGTTGACAAAAATGGTCTAGAGAACAGATGAAACATCTGATGCAGAGTATTGAAAGCAAGCGTCTGCCTCGAATGTTTCATAACACGAAACATCGTAACAAGCTCAAAAAAGCAGAAAAAGATGGTAAAAAAAACGAAGAAAAAGGCGCGGTAAAAAAGCGATAAAAAATGTGTTCCGTAACGCTCGTACGTTCGTTAGCATCGTGTCCCTCGAGTCTCTTGTACACCCGTTGTCTCGTTGGTATCGTTTTTTTTTCTCTCTCGTTGCTTTGTCGAAAGAGACAACGCTCTATAATGGCCTTGGACCTTCCACCGAGCTTGGCAAAGCGGGACTGAACACATGTATGTATCTATGTGCCTAGGCAAGAATTAATATACAGGGTGTCCCGGAACTGAATTCGTTCCCTGAAATGGGGGTTTGGGGGTGAAATTCCGAGTCGATTGATATAAGCATGTGTGGGTCTCAGATCAACCCCTGAATTATCATTAATGTTTAAAGGCGGGCCAATCAGGTGCGCCCGTCTTCAAAAATCGATAATAATTCAGGGGTTGATCTGAGACCCACACATGCTTATATCAATTGACTCAAAATTTCTCCCCCAACCCCCCATTCCAGGGAACGCATTCAGTTTTGAGCCACCCTGTATATACAGGGTGGACCATTTAACATTACCACCCCAAATATCTCCGTTGCCTTTAGAGTGACGAAAAAAATTTCACGAGGTAATTTGACTGATTTCAAAAGGCTGATACAGTGGTGAAAAATTCATTTTCGTCAAGGTCATAGTTTTTGCGTTCTCAAGGTCATCAATGATTTTTCAAATGGGAACATGTTTTTTTTTATGTTAAGACGTTGTAGCTGATATTCAGACGAATCCAACGACCCATGAAATCAGTTCAAGGTCATGATATCATAGGTGTGAAACACCTACCCGAGTAGAAATTGTTCTAGCCTGTCTGAGTTACGACCCAGTAACTGGCTCGCCCCATTGAGCTCATACGAACTGACCAATTATTGAACTCGCTATGAGCTCGTAATATTGTGAATATTTTGTTATCCAGCCCTTGTCTAGTCACTGCCCAGCTAATCTTGGTCACAAATGTCAAAGTGAGGTTATGTGACTACGTGTAGTTCCATCGAGCGAATGACTCGATTTATTATCTAATCACCACCTAATTTTTTGTTCCCAGTCGCTAGATGAAAAAACGAGGTCATGGCTAGGTCAGAAATATAATACAGCCGTGGGATATTTATCTCTATCTAGTCACTTTTTTACCCGGTTAAAAAAAATACTCTTATTTTTTGTATCTAGATAAGTCGTCTTTTTAATCTCAAATGTTAAGGGGAGGGTAGAGGTTTCAGCGTGAAAAAAACACGTTTTTGCGATTTTTTTTTCATCTATATGGATAGAGTAAATTTATTGAAACCTTTTGTACATTGTTAAGTGTCATTTCGAGAACATTCCGTGAAATATGTACGCGAAAATATTCACAAACAAGCCGGGGCGGCGTTTTTCTCGAAACCACTTTTTCAAAGTCCGTGTTCACTGCCATTTGAAAACTACACGACCGATTTATTTCAAACTTGGTACACACTTTCTACATATAAAATACACGTCCCCCCAACGGTTGGTTTGAGATTTTTTTTACATTGAGGGGGTTTTCCACCCCCAAAATGGCGGAATTTTTCGTAAAAAATAGCACTTTTTACTTTACATGACCACCAAATATTTAGAAATGAAAAGAAAGTATCAAAGACCATTGGGGGGAGGATTTGATGATACTTTGACTAAATGTTAATGGTACTTGATTTCAGATAATTGCCAGCTGAGATACAGTGGACACCGCGAATCGTGTTTTTCCAAATGCGTTCTTGGAAAAGCTTTGTCACCGGCTTGTTTGCGAATATTGTCGCGTACAAATTTCACGGAATGTTCTTGATATGACACTTAACAATGTACAAAAGGCTTCAATAAATTTACTCTATCCATATAGATGAAAAAAAAATCGCAAAAAATTGTTTTTCTTTCACGCTGAAACCCCTACCCGTCCCTTAAGGAAACTTTATGAAAAAAGATCTTATGTAGAATTTTCATGCAAACCAATTCGAACATCAGACTTTGATAGCCTGCGGTGTAAAAAATAATTTACTACGCATATCGTACTGATCACTTGAAAAAGTTGCTTAGTTATTGTCGATTCATATCATTTGCAGAAATGTCATGCGAAAAACCAAAAGCAGATGATTTAAACAAAAAATAACAAGAGATTGCAGAATTATCCATTCATAACAGGACACCCTGTATATACAAAGACGTATAAAAAAGAGCAAAGCGACACGAGAGTACGAGCTCGATTGCACACGGATATAACGAGAGGTCGAGCCGTGGCCGAGCAGAACAGTACACACGCTTCGTTGTAACCAAGTGCAGCGGAAAATTCGCCGGCGCCGATGTTCCCGCGAAGCAAAT
The DNA here is from genome assembly GCA_964007375.1 of Ophion obscuratus. Taxonomy (NCBI): domain Eukaryota; kingdom Metazoa; phylum Arthropoda; class Insecta; order Hymenoptera; family Ichneumonidae; genus Ophion; species Ophion obscuratus. Next base: position 19,535,055 of record OZ023319.1, on the reverse strand, counting down.
TTTTTTTTTCAAAGCGACCAATAACGCGTGTAGTTTAAATATCTCTCGTTCCGGAATTCATTACTATTTTATTTCTCTCATCGTCAACTTTCACAACCGTATTCTCATTTGAATTCGTTGATTATTTTGTCAATCTTTATCATCGTTGCTGGCGTTGTTATTATTGACGTCTCGGAGATCGATGATGTTGAAGTTTGCATCGTTGGTGTGCAACGAAAGTTAACTTTTCTTCTATTGTCCTCCCTTTTTTTCGCCGTTTTAATGAGAACATCGCTCGAACGACTTTTCTTATCCTCGTAAAAGATGCACGATCCGAATGAACAAAAAAATTATCATCGATGAAATTAAAAATGAACAAAATTAAGAAAAAAAGTATATATATTTTTCGTTGCACTTTGAAGATGCAAACGTCAACGGCATGGAGATCGAGTGATTTTAGATGTTTCACTATTAATATTATCATTATTATGACCGCAATCAGCATCATCATAATTTTTTTTGAGGTTGCTGTTATGAGTTCTGACATCTTTGAGATCGAATGACTTTGGACGTCGAAATATTGTTATCGTTATTGTTATTATTAGTCTTTACGATCGAGTGATTCAATGTTGAATTATTATTGTATCATAATCATCATCATCATTCTTGTTATTATTAGTTTTATTCATGTTGTTGTTACTATTATTGAAGTCTTAAAAATTGAGGACTTAGGCCACAGTAACGGGTATAAAATCATTTGCGAAGTTAACCATTTTTTTCGTATGAAAAAAATGATTCACTCATAAAATTAATTACACATCTATTTAGCATGAATATCAAGCTGTTAGAATTTTTTTTCGATGAACAAAATGGCCGACTACTCGAAACTTTTCGAAACAGCTTTTGTCCAATTGGCGTGACAAATAACTTCAACAATTTTCACTCGATTTACGTTAAATTTAAAAGTTATGTTCTTAATTGCATTTCGCAGAGAAGAACTTACGAAATTTCTGATTAATCGAAAACTTTTCATTTTATCAGCAGTTTAGGAGCAGTTATAACGAAAATTTTCACTGAAAATTCATTTCTTAACTTAAAAAACCTACAACTTTTGAATAAAACAACAATATTTTTTTCAATTCCGTACGTACTTCTCTAGGTATTCTAATGTAGATAGACGAGATTTTTTTTTGTTCTAGGTAAAAAGTTGTGGATACTAAATGTCACGCCGCGGAGCGCCTAAAAAAAGATAAAAGAAAATATTAGTAGTCGGCCATTTTGTACATCGAAAAAATATATATATATATATTTTCTAACAGCTTGATATTCATACTAAATAGAAGTGTAGTTGATTTGATGATTGAATCAATTTATCATACGAAAAAAATTGTTAAACTCGCACATGATTTTATACCCGTTACTGTGGCCTAAGGCCTTAAATGTTTTTGAACGTCAAATTATTAGTATTATTACCGTCATCAGCATCATTATCATCATCATCATCATTGTTTTTGTTGTCATTATTATTATTGACGTCTTAAAGATCAAGTAATTTGAAACGTTTCACTGCTATCATTATTATCATCCTCCTTATCATTATTATTGCTATTATTGTCGTAATCAGCATCATCATCATTATAATTATTAGTCTTCACGGTCTAGTGATTTAATGTTAAATATTTGTTATTATTGTCATCATCATCATTATCATCATCATCATCATCACCATCACCATCATCATCATCGTCATCGTCATTATTATTAGTCTTTACGATTGAGTGATTTAATGTTAAATTACTATTATTTTTATTATTTCTTTTACCATTATTTATATTATTACTGTTATTATTCAAGAGCGATAAAAAAAATTGTTGACAAACTGACATTATGCTCAAAAATGACTTTCATCGATAAACTGACCGCTACAAATATATATATATATAGGGTGTCCTTTTATGAATGGATAATCCTGCTACTATCGATAGGTCAGATCAGGTCCTACTATGTGCTGGAATTTCAGTTTAGTCCCACGGTTTTCGAGATTTTGGGCTTTATGTTATTTTTTGAAAAAAATCATCTGGTTTTGGTTTTTCGCATGCCATTTCTACAAATGATATGAATCGACAATAACTGAGCAACTTTTTAAAGCAATTGGCACGACATGCGTAGTACATTTTTTTGGCACCACAGGATATCAAAGTCAGATGTTCGAATTGGCAGCATATAGTAGAGTAGGGCATGATCTGACCTATGGACATCCGTGCAGAAATTTTGACCGGGATACCCTTTGTCCGATCAAATCCCGATCAGGATTTGTCATGGATTCCCCAAAACCGGTATCCCGGTTAGAATCCAACTTGCATCAGTATATCGGCATATGTACGACGACAATGGCATCATTTTGAAAATTTTGGCGTCACGTGTATTTTCTGTATTACTATGGAATAGGAACTATAGATAGGAATTTCTGTCTATAGATTCCTATCTATAAAATTCCTATCTATAGATAGGAATTACATAGTAATACCGAAAATACACGTGATGCCAAAATTTTCAAAATTATGCCATCGTCGTCGTACATATTCCGATACTGATGCAAGTTGGATTCTAACCGGGATACCGGTTTTGGGGAATAAGTCTCTGTTTATACCCACTGACATGTCGGTGGGTATAAACATGTATTTAAGACAAATTAAAATCAAATTCAAAATGATTAGATTAAAATTTACACCAACCGTGAGTTCTTACGTATTTCGAGAGAAAACATTTCGTCGAGGCAAAGAAATTTTTGCAAAAAAAGTTGTGAGTTTCAAATATTACATTATAAATATGAAAAAAATCACAAAATGAGTTGTGAATTTCCTCAAGTTGAAGAAAATAAAAATCGAATTCACGACAGTTATATTAAAATTTACACCACAAGTGTAAACGTATTTTGAGAGAAAACATTGTGTCGAGGCAAAGAAATGTTCGCACAAAAAGTTATGTGCAAAAATGTCTTTGCCTCGAGGCAATGTTTTCTCTCAAAATACGTACGAACTCACTTTTGGCGCAAATTTTAATCTAATCATTTTGAATTTGATTTTAATTTGTCTTGAATACGAAAAAATTCACAACTAATTTTGTGAATTTTTTTGTATTTATAATTTCTTGTCAATACATTTGCATTCACAGATTTTGATGTGAATTTTTTTAAATTCACATCAAAATCTCGCGATGAGCGCGATCTGCCATTTGAATCTTCTATAATAAATTTAACATATCATAATTCCATTTTTGACATTTTATTTCAGCCTGTATTCATCCGTGATCCTTCCCAGATTCCTCAATGATTCCATGGGGAATCTATTTAGAGTCATTAAAGGATCCGGTTCTGGATCCCTAATGGAATCCAGTTTACGGATCTTACATTTAGTCTTCGAATCTGATCCGATATCGGACTAGATCCCGACTGGGAGCCCGGGATACAAGTCAGAATCCAGCTGTATCCCTGCCAAAATTTCTACACGGGCAGTTGCAGAATTATACATTCATAACTGGACACCCTGTGTATATATGTATGTATGTAGGTATGTGTATATATATATATATGTGTGTGTGTATATATATATATATCGACAATTGATTCGACATTGGATTTAATTTTTGAAATATAATTCATGAGAAATGCTCGTTCGCTTGGAACGACGAAGTGCGCGTTTATTCGTGAATAAACGTGTATCGCCATTGGCAAGAGTATGTAATCGGACAGAAAGGTTTTATCGATTCGCCCGGAAAAACCAAGTGCATATTCGTGCGGCGTAGGATAGCGCGGCTGTTAGACCCACTATATATCGTAAAACAGCGCGTGCATCTGAAGTATACACATTCACAGGCACGTATATACGATTGGAGAAGCGGACAATGTGTTTTCGATCGCGCAGGATATTTGGGACTTCGAGGTTTTCGAATTTGTTTATTTTGAAGTTTTCGAAATTTGTTCTTTTGATCATGTAATTATTTATTTTTAGTTTCATTTGTCAACTTTGTAATTTTCTGTTTAAACTTTATTTATTTATTTTTAGTTTCATTTGTCACTTTTGTAATTTTTGTAAATTTATTTTTCGATTTTTTATATCATTTCCAGTTTTTAATTTTTAATTTTGTTATTATTGATTTTTAGTTTCATTTGTTAACTTTGTAATTGTTTGTTTGAAAATTATTTTTCGATTTTTCATTTAGTTTATAATGTTTCCAATTGTGTATTTATTAATTTTGTTATTAGTGATTTTTACTTTTAATTGTCAAATTTATAATTTTTTGTTTAAAGTTTATTTTTCGGTTTTTAATTTAATTTTTAAACTTTCCAATTTCCAAATCTTTTGATTTTTTAATATTCCTTTATTAATTTCCTACGTTCTGGTAGTACGGTGCTCGTTGTCATTAAATTAGACTCTTTTGTGCAACAAATTGTCAACAAAGATCGACAGGTTGCTGCGGGTCCGCGAGAGGGAAAGAAAAATGAGTGACATTTTCGGGGTTCCTAGCGCAGAGGAAATTCGAACGACGATTTAGGAGAACGTAGCTGGGTCTCGAATCGGGTCCCCCTGTGAAAAGGGGAATGGCCCTAATTTTCAAAACCGGAAATTTTCACACCTGACCCGATCCACGAATCCCTCTGAACGCTGTCTTTTTCTTTCTATCTGTGATTTCTCATTTGTGGGACCCGAGCCGAACGTTTCGGAACTCTATACAAATAGGGTTCGATTGTATTTTTATCAGATTCCGGCAACTCAATTTTTTTTTAATTTAATAAAAAGAATTGCTCATCGCGAATCAGTAATTTCAAACAATTACTTGAGTGGTTTTAAATAGTCACTTGAGTAATTTCACAATAATTGTTTGAGTACTTTTAAGCAGTAACATAAGTAATTTTACAATAATTATTTGAATAGTTTTAAACACTAACATGAGTAATTTGATAATAATTATTCGAGTAATTTCCAACTATTGATTCGTTATTTTTAATGAAGAAGTAACGTATATAAGTAATAACAATACGTAATATAAGTAATAATAATAAGTAACAAATAAAATAAGTAAGGTTAAATAATTGCTCGAGTAATTTGAAATACTTGCTTGAGTCACTCTAAGTACTTTTTTTTATCAACTTTAGATAATTGCGTGAGTCATTGTAAATAAGTACTCGAGCAATATGGTTATATTTTTCCAGACATTTCGAACATTGACTCAAGTCACTTTTTCTTCAAGTAATTTTGAACAATTATTCAAGTCACTGTAATTAGACGTTCACGCTACAGGTGGTGTCATTTTTATCAAGCTATTTAGCATCAAGATAAACCATTTCTAACAACGGATTAACGCAAACTAGACCATCTAAAACACTAGCAGAGAAAAAAAAACCCATTTCGTGCATCGTAAACCATATATATTCAATGTTTAAGAAAAAAGTTCCGAAAAGCCTATCCCGTCAATTAATTTGGAATTTCGTATACCCAAGTATTTTGACTCGCTGATTGCGAATATGTTAGTGAAAATACACGCAAATTTGATTTTTATGGTCAAAACTCGCAAAAACTGATTTTTTTTTAATTTCCATTTTATTTTTATGAATGTTCATCTGCGAGAAAAACATTTCCTACAAAAGTTGTAGCCTATAAAAAGATTGATCGTTTATGTTCCATACAGATTTTGTCGAAAACGATTCTGTATCGAGAAAAATGGGATAATGCTCCAATAAGGACTTTTTTGCTAAACTCCATTAGTTTCGATATTATCTACTTACGCACTTTACCGTGGGAAGGTTGGAGTTTAGTCTTTAAACCCAAACAAACCCAAACAAAAAACAAAATGCAATACAACAAAGCCTAAAATAAAATACAAAAAATAAACATGCACTTTAGCGACTAAACGCCAACCTTCCCGCGGCAAAGTGAGTAAGTAGATAACATCGGAACCAATGGAGTTTAGCTAAATGTACTTATTGGAGTATTATCCTATTTTTCTTAAAACAGAATGATTTTGGACGAAAAGTGTATAGAACATAAAAGACCAATCTTTCTATAGGCTACAACTTTTGTAGGAAATATTTTTCTCTAAGATCAACATTTATCAAAATAAAAAAGAAAAACTCTTGAAAAATCAGTTTTTGTGAGTTTTGACCTTGAGAATCAAATTTTCGGGTATTTTCTCTCTCATATTCGTGATCAGCGAGTCAAAATACATGGGTACACGAAATTCCAAATTAATCCGCGGTATGTGCTTTTCGGACCTACACCCGTATATTTTATGAAAAATTCGCATCTACAGAATAAATCTATACACCGTATGCATTTTTTGCGGCTCATTGGCAAAAAAAATGAATAAACCATCATTTGACTCAACTGGACCGATCCAACCTCCTTAAGGCGTTAAACCACATTAACGGGTATAAAATCATGTACGAATTTAACCATTTTTGTCGTATAAAAAAGAGATTCACTCATAAAATTAATTACACATTTATTGAGTATAAATATCAAGCTTTTAAAAAATGTATATATTTTTTTCGATGTACAAAATGGCCGACTACTCGAAACTTCTCGAAACAGCTTTTTTCCAATTGGCGTGACAAATAACTTCAGCAATGTTCACTCGATTTACTTAAAATTTAAAAGTTATGTTCCTAATTGCATTTCGCAGAGAAGCATGTACGGAAATTCTGATTAATCGAAAACTTTCCATTTTATGAGCAGTTTACGAGCAGTCATAACGAAATTTTTCACTGAAAATTCAGTTCTTAAGTTCAAATACCTGCAACTTTGAATAAAACAATATTTTTTTAATTGCGCACGTACTTCTCTAGGTATTCTAATGAAGATTGACAAGAATTTTTGTTTCTTGTTCTAGGTAAAAAATTGTCGATGCTAAATGTCAGGCCGCGGAGTGCCTAAAAAAAAGATAACGAAAGAAAATATTGGTAGTCGGCCATTTTGTACATCGAAAAAAATATATCTATATTTTCTAACAGCTGGATATTCATACTAAATAGATGTGTAATTAATTTCATGCGTGAATCACTTTTTCATACGAAAAAAAAATTGTTAAATTCGCACATGATTTGATACCCATTACTGTGGCCTAACGCCTTAATGTCTTTTCTGTCCCAATAAAATAAATTCGAAAAAACGTAAAAAAAATGTAAGTGCACGCGTATTCGTTTCTCATTATATAAATATATACATATATACTTCGGATTTTCAGAAAAAAATCGTGAATGCCATGCCATTTGTCAAAATCCAAAGTCCAAGATCATAAAATATTTCGGAATAGAAGAGCGAACAGAATTTATCCCGTTGCACCGTGTCAGTAGTTACATAGTGTGTTGTGCGTCGCCCTGCGAACTTCCTCCTGCCACCACCGTCGAGGTTCTTCTTTTACCGTCGTATTTTCCGCCTACTACTGCGAAAGCGCAACACACACCGCGAGTCTCCGAGGATCGTGCAATATAGGACCGAAAACACGCGCCCTCGATTCGACGTGTCCAGTGTACGTCCGAAAATACCTTCGATCGACAAATTCGACGTTGAACTCTCGGACGTATCCGTGTCTGATGAAAATCGGTATTCTTTGATACGCGTCAATCTGGGACCTACACTGTTCAGCGTACGAAATAATGGCGAATGAACGGTACAGAGGGACGGGTCATGAACCCATCGATTGTACTGAGGAACATTCCACGTATACAGGGTGGCCCAAAAGATGACGTTCGATAGAAGAATCTAGATGTATAGGAAAACGTGATTTTTAAGACATTCGACTTCGAGGACCGTCCTCAAAGTAGCCAATTGTCCCCATACTCAACATTACGTAAACGTCTTCAAAATCACCCTCGCATCGATGTAAACATATTTATGTAAAGGTCATTTCAAGGACCCCCTGGTCCTCAAAACAGCCAATGTCCTGAAAGTCAACATTACATGAAAATAGTAGGTTCGGAATATCCATTTCCTACATATGTCCTCAAAGTAGCCGTTTGTCCCCATACTCAACATAACTTAAAAACCCCCATGTCTTCAAAATAACATTCAGATCAACGTAAGCATGTTTATATGAACGTCATTTCCAGGACCGTCCTGGTCCTCAAAACAGCCAATGTCCTGAAAGTCAACATTACATGGAAATAGTGGGTTCAGAATATCCATTTCCTACATATGTCCTCGAAGTAGCCATTTGTCCCCATACTCAACTTCAAAACCCCCATGTCTTCAAAATAACATTCAGATCAATGTAAGCATATTTATATGAACGTCATTTCCAGGACCGTCCTGGTCCTCAAAACAGCCAATGTCCTGAAAGTCAACATTACATGGAAACAGCGGGTTCAGATTATCATTTTTCTACATATGCCCTCAAAGTAGCCATTCGTCCCCATACTCAACATATCTTCAGAACCCCCATGTCTTCAAAATAACATTCAGATCAATGTAAGCATATTTATATGGAGGTCATTTCAAGGACCGCACTGGTCCTCAAAACAGCCAAGATCCTGATAGTTATCATTACATGGAAACAGCGGGTTCAGAATATACTTTTGCTACATATGTCCTCAAAGTAGCCATTCGTCCCTATACTCAACATATCTGCAAACTCCCATGTCTTCAAAATCCCATTCAGATCAATGTAAGCATATTTATATGAATGTACTTTCAAGGACCGTCCTGGTCCTCAAAGCAGCCAGGTGTGCTGATAGCCAACATTACGTGAATATAACGGGTTCAGAATCTACTTTTCATATATATATATATTTATTTATATATATGAAACCTGCCATGGAACTCAGAAGTCGCGGAACTCAACGCGTACCCTCTCTTCCCGGCAATCGATCGTGCGACGAAAGGAGTGGGAGGATATTGTGCGCGGCGGACGGAGAAAGAGCGAGAAAGAGATGGCGGGGTCAAAAGAATATTCGCAGAGTTTGTAATTCTGGCTTCGGGCTCTCGATCTTTCGAGACTCAAATAATACGCAACGTCTTGTACAATCCGTGTTTACTATTGTGTGCGTGTGTGTGTATACATATATATATATATATGTGTGTGTATATATGTATAGCTCGCGAGATGAGGTCCCGATCGACCGCGTGAACATTTCTGGTACAGCGGAATGAGTACTAAACATGATGAATTTTACGACGATTTGAGATCTCTTCTTTATTTTTTAATGCACGACAATCGTATATATATATATATATATATGTGTGTGTGTGTGTGTGTGTGTGTGTGTGTGTGTGTGTGTGTGTGTGTGTTAAAAATTTTGTTAAAAAAATTCTACTCACTGTTTCCGTATTTCTCCAGTTTCCCGCGACCACGCACACATCCACGCGCGCACACACTATACGCACGAATTATTGTCTCCGACACCGTCGCGCACTGCTGCTACGTGCTTTGAGAATTGCGGCCCTATCGAGCGCAATGATGTAAGGAAACGAGAAAAGAAAGAGAAGAACAAAACAGTCTTGAGATCGAAGAAAAGAGCACACGAATTTATCGCCGCGGATTTCAACGATAGTTTTGTGGGACGGTTTCTCTTAGGGTGATCGACGACGAGCTCATTATTATTGACGCTGTTAAGCGTCCTTCGGGACTGCCGTCCGAGAATAGCGAGATTCGCGCTTTCGGTCCTTGTTTTCGTTTTTACGGGTTGGAGGGGCGTGGGGCGGTAGGGGTTGTTGGGAAAGAAGGGGGTGAGAGGAAACAGGCCTCGCGGAACAGGCAGCAGCGCTCCGGATGAGAACGAACGCTACGCTCGCCGTCCACCGTTCAACTGAGCTCTTTGTTTGGTAAACAGAAACAGCTGAGTGCGCGCTGGGGAACGGTGCATAAGGCGTGGAGTGGAGGAACTCAACGCGCGGAGCCGCGAGTTGCCAGTGGTCGGGGACGGAACAAGTGGCGGCGCACGCGCTCACTCTACGGCGCGCGAAAGAGAGAGAGAAGGATCGCGACCAGCGAGAGTGGGGACGGTCGTCACGGCGAATCTACTTTATCGATCGCGCGTCCACGTCGTCCGTTTATCTTATTCGGATGGAGGTCCGGAAAGGGTGAACCGCTGATGGAGCTCGAACTCTGCACACATCTTGCGACGTTCTGAGCGAACTGTACGATTTTTTGCGAGAGGGAGCAGTTTTTGGAGCATGGAATTTCGAAGGGATTTTACCGTGCTAGGATTATATCTATGGCTAGTAGGCTGCGCGCTAACTATATCTATATATGCAATCGCGCTCTCCGCTTTGTGCAGATCTTCGCATAGCCCACGGCTCGGCTGACGTCGAGGAGGGGGGATACGCGCCGGCGGGACGAAGATCCGCACAAAGGGGAGAGCGCGTTATGTATATAGGTATAGTCGGAACGTGGCCCGCTAGGTATAGATATAGTTGAAACGCAATCAAATAAATAACTTTCAAATACCATATTTCGAAAACTGTCGCTAGTAGGAAAAAATGCTTCGAGGGGTTCTTTGAGAACATTGAAAGGAAGGTTTGTGCAAAGTTTCTGCTCGATCAGCCGTTCGCCCTCTTCGCAATTTTACCCCCGGATTTCCTTCACGATTTACCCTTTCAAACTTTCAATTTTAATATTCGCGACGCCACAAACGTTGCAAGAAAATGCGCGCTTTTTCACCCAACCATTCTTTGACGCGCAATTCGAGCTCCTGATTCACTTCTTGTCGAATTAAAAATGAAGAGCTGGAGAAGGGGGTGAGCTTGGCTAGGACTTTTTCTTGGGACCACGGGAACGTCCGGGCGGAGCAGTAAGGGGGAGACTATTCGGAGGACTTTCCCGATCGGTTTTGTGCAACACAAGGCTGCCCTTGTTCGAGGTCGCGTGCGCGATCGGTAATAAATATAAAGTACGTCGAAGGCGAGAAAAGAGGCCTCGAGATTGAGAGAGCACTCAACGTTTAGATACGAATCGAAAGCCGCTTATTTATAACGTGACCGCGCAAACTGTTCGATGATTACAGACGCCGATTGCGCGGCAGCTCGCACACTGTGTACGTGTGACATTGAATTAGTTTGCCCTCGCCGCCATTTGCGTTTCTTGTTTCCGCCTGTACACATCCGGGGACGAACTTCTTCCCCTCTGCATCGCGGCTCCTTTTTTCTTTACATCGAAATCCCGCGACTGCGCAACAGTCAGGATCGGTTTGCCAAATAATAATCATGATAATTACCAAATAATATGTTGGATGATAATTCGAAGAGAACTACAAATAATAATCCGAAAAAGTAACTAGGAAAATTTGGGAAAATAGGAACAAAAATATTTGGAAAAATAAGAACAATAATTCGGGAAAATAACTAGGAATAATAAGTTGAAGAAAAGAATCTAAGAATAGTCATTCGAAAAAGTAACTAGGGCTTATTCGGGAAAAAACTACGAATAATTATTCGGAAAAACTGAATACAGTAATTCGAAACGTAACTAGGATTAATTGGGAAAAATAGCTAATTGTACGACAAAAAATTCTAAAAAGTAATTAGGAATAATTCGAAAAAATGACTAAGTACAATAGTTCGAGAAAATAGCGGGGAATAATAATTTTAAAAAAATATTACAGCAATTTGGAAAAGTAATGAGAAACAATTCGAAAAAATGCCTACGTATAATAATTCGACGAAAAAACCAAGAATAGTAATTCGAAAAAAAACTCGGAATGATTTGTGAAAATAAATAAGAATGTTCATTCGGAATAGTAATAAAAAATAATTTTGCAAAACCAACCAAGCGCAGTACTTCGAATAAAACTAAGAATAATAATTCTTCAAAAAACGGAAAAAACTGTCCGGATAAATAACTAAAAATAATATTTTTTCGAAAAAAAGCGAAAAATAATCATTCGGAAGAAGACCTGAGAACAATAATTCGAAGAAAATAACTTCGAATAATGATTCGGATAAAAAAAACGAAAAAAAATAATTCGGAAAAATAATTAGCAAAAATAACTACGAATAATTCTAGAAAAAAAAGTTTCTAGCATTATTTCAGAAAAATAACAAATAATTTTTTTTTTAATAACCACGAAACCCAATTAAAAATAAAATATTACTCTCCAATGCTTTGGAGAAATAGACGCAAATAATACATCTCAAATTCATGACGAATACAATAAGACGAAAAGACGAGCCCTCAAAGGACGGTTTGTCTTATGAGGAAAATCAATTATGTCCGCCATCGTTCGTGTCTCCCTCGGTCGGCTCGATATCGTTAAAAATACTAAATATGTACAAACTCACAATTTCGGGGTCCAAAGAGATTATGCTGCTAATATTCGAGAATCCGAACTATAACCGGAAATGCGCGTTCGCGCGTCCTCGTCGTCGCGTTCTCGTGGCGAACAGGAAACGCGATCCGTTTCTGTTCGAGATGATGATGTGGGAGATCGTGACGAGCTATTAAAGGGGTTAATTAAATTGGAATTTTGGTTGGCCGAAAAAAACAAATAATTGAATAGCTACATTGAGTTGACAGCGCACAATCGATGATTCAGTCACCACTTGTTTTTTGACTTTATATAATAATAATAATAATAATAATAATTATTATTTTTTTTTAATTAATAGACTTTATTGCTCCGGGCAACGCACTTCCTCAGTTTGCACTGGGAAACATTCACCTACCCCCGGGGGTTAGGCTCGGTCTTAATCTAGACCGGAACAATAACGCTGGACGGCACTCGAGGGTTCCGACATCACCTCGGCTGCCGCCCAGTCAAAAAATCGCGCGTCAAAAAATCGCGCGTCAAAAATAAATAATAATAATTATTATTATTATTATTATTATTATTATTATTATTATTACCGTGATAATAACATTTTAATGCTTCTGGCAACGCACTTCCTCAGTTTGCACATTATTATTATTATCGTTGTCCTTGTTGTTATTAATACTGTTTTATTATTATATACTAATAATAATTACGAGATAATTTGGTCGATAATATTTTCGAAAAAAAACTACGAATAATAATTTGGAAAAACGAGTAAGAATAGTAATATGAAAAAAGAAAATATGTATAATTTTTATTGCAATCTTTTCTTTTTCACCAAAAGTTTCATAAAAATAAAATTACGTCAAAACAAAATAATGACTATATTTATAAAAATGAAGATATGAGCAAAATTATTAAGGGGTTGGGCCACAGTAACGGGTATAAAATCATGTGCGAATTTAACAATTTTTTATCGTATGAAAAAGTGATTCACTCATAAAATTAATTACACGTCTATTTCTTATGAATATCAAGATTTTAGAAAAAATATTTTTTTTACATGTACAAAATAGCCTACTACTCGAAACTTCTCGAAACAGCTTTTTTCCAATTGGCGTGACAAATAACTTCAACAATTTTCACTCGATTTACTTCAAATTTAAAAGTTATGTTCCTAATTGCATTTCGCAGAGAAGTACGTACGGAATTTCTGATTAATCGAAAACTGTTCATTTTATGCGCAGTTTATGAGCAGTTATAATGAATTTTTTCACTGAAAATTCATTTCTTAATTTAAAATTCTTTTGAATAAAACAATATTTTTTAAATTCCGTACGTACTTGTCTAGGTATTCTAATGTAGATTGACGAGAATTTTGGTTTTTTGTTCTAGGTAAAACATTATGAATGCTAAATGTCACGCCGCGGAGCGCCTAAAAAAGGTAACAAAAGAAAACACTAGTAGTCGGTGATTTTGTACATCGAAAAAAAAATATGTTTTTTCGAACAGCTTGATATTCATACTAAATAGATGTGTAATTAATTTAATGAGTGAATCACTTTTTCATACGAAAAAAATGGTTAAATTCGCACATGATTTCATACCCGTTACCTAACGCCTTAAACAAAAAGTGTCTTTTTTTACAATTTTTTAAGTTTCCTGCAAAGTCGTTTCACCCGTTCGAGAAGTTCGTAAAAAATACGATTAAAAATCGATTAGGTGAGTAGAATAAACCCTGACCGGGAATAAGAATTTAATTGGGGAAGTTAAAAATGGCCGGGTAAAATTGAAGGTGAACGTCGATAACAAGTCGCCTCGATGAGTTCATTGCTTAAACAATTTCGTATTATTCTATGTATATTCCGATACATAGAATTCATCTCGTCTCCTACAGCTAAACGGTATTACGTATCTTCTTTCACTTGGAATTTTTTGCTTCCAACTCGCTTTTTCCATTTGCTCGCCTTTCGCTTTCCTCTACGCGTATTTCACGATTACCAAAGGCGCAGCGTCTCCGTCGCATCCAAGAAATTATAATACACACGCGAGAGGATTGGAGTCTGTCGCAATATTTTTACTGTTATCGAACTAGTAACGTAACTATATTTATGGGTTCGTATATACAAGGTGTCCCTCTTATCTCTGCCACCTGAAATAACTCGGTAATTATCGACGTCACGAAAAAATGTTCGAGACAAAAGTTGTACGGTTTGGCATTCGATGGACCCCTTTACACCGTTCAACTTTCGTCTGGAACATTTTTTCGTGACGTCGATAATTACCGAGTTATTCCGGGTGGCAGAGATAAGAGGGACACCCCGTATATATATATATATATATACAGGGTGTCCCAGAAGTGGCGTACGCCCTTCTAGCATCTGGAAGGAAAAAAAATTCTGAGACGAAAAGTCCTCAGTCATTTTTTTATCAGACGCATAGATAATTAATTATGAATTAAAATAAATAGCCAATCAGGTGCGCGCTACAGCGGAAAGGCAGCGAAGAGGGGAGGGATAGGGGAATGCGTTGTAATTGCGTGCACCTGAAAATGTGTGCGGAAGGAAAATTCCGAAAGCATGTGTGCAAGTGTGTGTGTGTGTGTGATTAGGTGTGTGAGTGTGTGCGTGTGCGCGCGTGTGTGTGTGTGCGTGTGCGTGTGTGTGTGTGCGTGCGTGCGTGCGTGCGCGCGCGCGCGCGCGCGCGTGTGTGTGTGTGTTCGTGTGTGTGTGTCCTAGTGTGAGTGTACGTGCGCACACGCGTGTATGTGTGTGTGTGCACTTGCACACATGCTTTCGGAATTTTCCCTCCGCACACATTTTTAGGCGCACGCAATTACAACGCATTCCCCTATCCCTCCCCTCTGCGCTGCCTTTCCGCTGTAGAGTGCACCTGATTGCCTATTTATTTTTATTCATAATTAATTATGTATGCGTCTGATCAAAAAATGACTGAGAACTTTTGGTCTTAGAATTTTTTTTTTCACCAGATGCTAGAAGAGCGTACGTTACTTCTGGGACACCCTGTATATACATGTATATATGGATCATATATGTGGATCAATAACTGGTGGATAAATAACTATTAGCACCTTGGATATCTTCGAAACTATAAGGTTCACAGATATATTTGCTGAAATGAAATTGCACAGTACGAAAGGGGCCATCCGATAGCGATAATAGTTTTTTTTGCAGGTGGAGGTACTTCGGACATTTGAAGGTCAACTCCATGTTTTTAAATGAATCGGTATTTTTTTCTGTCTGTATCATGAAAGAGGAACTTGAAACGAGTTCAACGACCTATAACATAAGATAATTGAAGGTCATAGAAAGTACAGAAAGGCGATAATTTGTCAGACAAAAGGGCCAATCAAGTGCGCCCGATGCGTCAGCGTACCTGATTGGCCCGCCTTTAAAAATTAATAATAATTCAGAGGTTGATCTGAGGCCCACACATGCTTATATTAATCGACTCAGAATTTCAACCCCAACCCCCCATTGCAGGGAACGCATTCAGTTCTGAGACACCCTGTATATACTGCGTAATATAATTATTGTATTTTACCATATATTTCTCATACAAGAGCCGGTAAGAGACCTCGCGATCTAAAACATTCCAGTAACGAAATCCAATTATTGACCTATGTGTGAACATTCGTACTTATTTTTTTTTTATGAAAAAAATTGGGAAAGTCTTCGTTTACCATCGACTCAAGCCTGTATTCTCCGCTAAAAATAATGGAAATTCGCACGCGCAAGCGAGCGAGCCTGATCGAAAAATGCATCGTTCTATCGCGTCGAGTTTGTTATTACACGTGTGTGAGTTTCTGTTGTTTATTTTATTTGTTTTCGCTATTATTCGTACGGTATCCGAACGATCCACTGTGTACATATATATGTGAACGCGGCAAAAAAAAAAAAATTCGCCACTTTGCCCATACGCTCAATTATATATTTTACAACAAATTTTTTAATATACTGCACTGGTTTTTCTTTCATTTTTTACTTTTTTTTCTCTCTGTGTCCACGCAGAATATGGTGGTTTGGAAATGTTTTTTAAAATTATTCTTTGTTCGTTACGCAACGCTCATTTTCTTTGCTCATTGGAGATTTCATATACAAGGTGACGATCATAAGGTGTCCCTGTGTTTTTATAGGGTTTTGCTCGGAGATTTTGCGACTGAGAAAAATACGACTTTCAATCGTTTTTCAGGATCACTTTGAAAAAAAATATAGCGTATTTTCGTGGCTAGTAGTATGAGCCAGAAAAAATTGAGCATTCTAGGAAAAAAAATCAAAATTTCGTTTTGAGTGCAGCAGAATGGAGATAATTAAATTCCCAATACGAAGCACTCCTGAAGAACTTTTTTTTGTTCATCCCGCGATCGAGAATTTTTTTCATCAACGATGGATTTATTAATAACGAATTAATGGAATTTTATTCTAGTGAAAAAACAACATTTTTCCAGAAGTGTTTGGTATGCGGAATGTAATTATCTTCGTTCTGCTGAACTGGAAAGGGAATTTTGATTTTTTGCCAGAAAATGCTCTATTTTTTCTGGCGAAAACCAATCGTCAGAAAAATACGCTATATTTTTCTTTTAAGCGGACTTGAAAAACCATTAATTTTCATGTTTTTCTCGGCCGCGAAATATCCGCACTAGACCTTAAAAAAATAGACAAAGCCACCTTATAATTGTCACCGTGTAAACCTATATACAGGGTGTCCCAGGTCGACCGCCCGATCTTTGAGTTGTCAATACATAACATCAGTCTGAACAAAAAAGTCCTCTGCCATTTTGGCGTCTGACGAACCGTTACCAAGTTACAGTGCGATCGTTTCTCGCTGTCAGCAAGCTCGCTACAGTTATAGCGAAGCAACGGTTCGTTGGACACCGAAGTGACGGAGGACTTTTCGATTCAGAATGACGAAATGAACGCGGAGCGATATTTAAAAAAAATTGTTTTATTTTTATACTGCCAAGATTAAGGATAAGGATTGTACTTCTAAATTCTTACAAATTTTGGCAGTTCAGAAAATTATTTTTTCAAAATCGCTCTGTTCATTTTGAATTGAAAAGTCCTCAGCCTCTTTGGAGTCCAACGAACCGTTTTTTCGCTCTAGCTATAGCTTGCTGTCAGCGCGAGGAGATTACACTGTAATTTGGTAACGGTTCGTCGGACGCCGAAATGGCAAAGGACTTTTTTGTTCAGAATAATGGCATGTATTCAGAACTCAAAGATCGAGCTATTGACCTGGGACACCCTGTATACATATATGGGTCCTTTTTCGTTCTTTCATTCATAATTTTATTCGCTTCCTATTTTTTAATTATTCTTTCGCCACGTCTCGTTTTCTACACCGCAAAGTGTTGTCTATACATCACGACGATGAGCTGACGACCGAGCGAGACCATAGGGTGGTCCAGGACTTGTACGTATACTTAAAAATAACCGAATCAGAGAGAGGAAGAGGGAGAGAAAGAAAGAGAGAGCGAGAAATGAGATCACATTTTAACCGCTCATTGCACAACAAGTTTGAACTTTCCCGATCAAGGCCTGGGGCCGCTCGAAACGAAACACCTATCGAATGCCTGAAAAAAGCTCATTGTCAGAGCCAACGAGTTTCAACGAAACCCAAACAAACGCATGGCACATTTCGATAAAAATAGAAAATACACTGTTTTTCGAAAAAGTTTGAAAAATATCGAATGACTCATTAAAAAAAAATTATATTGAGGTAATTTTTGTTTTTATTGGTTTAATTGAATATGTTGTTGTCATTAAGAATAATTCTGATTAGCGACAGGAATTTCATTACGCTTTTTCTTCAGTCCAGGTCGACATGAGATTTATTTTTTCTTTTTTTTTTTCATACAGTATTTTCGCGTCAATTTGACGTTGTTTATGCGCGTTTAACATTCGGCTAATATACATATATATCCTCATATATATATAATAGACGCAAATTCACCAACAAAAATCTCAACACACTCATGTTCGTCGTCGAACGTCGTTATCATCACAAATATCGTCTATACGTGCACGTTGTTACATCAACATTAAGGTATATCGCCGCGGAGATCGAAATTATCCTTCCTAGTTCTCCGTTTCCACAATACGTTCCGATTAATGATAAATCGTACCTGTGTCCCTTGAGATCGCGGGCTAGGACTCATCGATTTCTCTCGAGCTAACAGTAATTCGTTCGTCGATGATTTTTTGTATGTATTTTCAATATCGCATTTATTTTCGTTCCCATGTCGATGCGTACTCGCGATCGATTAATTTTTTATTTTGGACTCGGGATAAGGTAGATCATTTTTCAAAATTTGTCATTCCCGTGGAGTTAGCTTCACACAAAAGTAACTAGAAAGATGCTTTATATATATATAAAGGAGTATTTGAGGAGTTACTTATTGGTAGTTTATAATGAAAAATGATTATGGAACATAAAATGTATATATAAAAAATAAGAATGATAGTTAAATAATATAACATATTTTACGTATAATATTATACATTATTTATATAATTTTTCATATATATATATATATACAGGGTGTCCCAGAACTGAATGCGTTCTCCGAATTGGAGGGTGGGGGGTGAAATTCTGAGTCGATTGATATAAGCATGTGTGGGTCTCAGATCAACCCCTGAATTATTATTAATTTTTAAAGGCGGACCAATCAGATGCGCCCGACGAGCCGGCGTACGTCGGTGAGCGATACGCGCGTGCGTGGTACCTGGCGGGAGCACCGCGCCTGCAGGTACCACTGCGCGCGCGTATCGCTCACCGACGTACGCCGGCTCGTCGGGCGCATCTGATTGGTCCGCCTTTAAAAATTAATAATAATTCAGGGGTTGATCTGAGACCCACACATGCTTATATCAATCGACTCAGAATTTCACCCCCCACCCACCGTTCAAGGGAACGCATTCAGTTTTGGGTCACCCTATATATATATATAATATAATAATATCATATCATAAATTACCAATAAATAACCCCCTAGGTACTCCTTTCGGTCCCTAGTAATGTTATATATATATATATATATATATATATATATATATATAACTAGTAGAGTAACTAGGGGAATACAATTTTTTCGGAACGAAAAAAATTGGGTTTCCGTTACCCGACCGTATCCTCGAACATCCCGTGAGATATTAATTAGCGCCCAAACATTAATTACAGAAAAAAAACATATCCCATTAATTGTCATTCATTCACGTATTTTCTCAAATAAATCAATACACATTTATCATTGCGAAACAAGAGCATTTTTTACCCTCGATACTTGACAAATTTAATCGCAAAGAAAAAACAAACTGCAACATTTCGCCCGTAATAAATAAGTTACTCCATTAATGGGCGTTGACAAAAAAAAACGAATAATGAAAATTCTAAATTCTTCGAGCCCTCGTACGTAGACGATAAAATAAAAGATGTTTGGATACAATTGAAAATGAGGAAAGTTTTTTTTCGAATAAAAAACGAAATTCTACCCTGCTTGCGACAAAAGAAAAATCTATCCTCTCAGCCTCTCTTCTTTTTTTTCCTCGTCCACGTGACTTCGCGCAGCGTTCCAAAGACCGACCGTCCACTCGATCCACGACCCTTCGAATATACATTTTTTTTTGACAATTAAAAAAAAACAAATTAATCGCATGTATACGTATGTATATATATATATGTATATACATATTTATAAATATAGATATATGTCACACTGGTACTATACGATATTTAACAGTATCATTGTACCGTACGTTTTTTAAATTATTTTAAATTTCTTCGCGAACTTCCTTACGAGCTAGGGACTAGAGTGCACTCTTCGAGTCCTTTCCAGGACGTTAAAATGTCTCAACTAAAAATACATAACGAAAATGAAACTTATGTGACTAGAGAGCGATCGACTCGACTTAGACGACTAGATTTTTATCACTTAGGTTATCCTTCGTTATTCAATATCATTGAATTATATTAATATCGATTAATAAATATTCCACGATATCAATATAATCATTATCATTTAATAAATATTTAACGATATTAATGTAATCATTAATATCAATGTATTATTTATTACTATTAATGTATACTAATTATTTATTAATATACAGTGTATAATAATAATAATGACAATAACGTTAGCGATAATAATAATAATAATAATAATAATACTCTTTTGCATCGTACATCTTCGATATAAAATAAATACCATTAATTTTATCATTTTCGACTATACAATAATAATAATATTGTGTCAGCGGGACTATTTCGCGCGTCGTATCGTTTGATGATAAATACGATATTATAAATAATACGATATCGCTTATTATCGAATAACCGCTATCAAATAATTGCGTCGATTCATCGATGCGATGATTATCGACGTTTTTTTTTTTTTTTACGACTAAACGCGACTCGAGCGTAACCGATAAACTCGTACGAGCGTATCTACGCGGTTAGTTCAATCTTTGGCTTGGGCTGGGATTCTTACTTGAGAATCGCAATTAACGTGACAAACGGCTTGTCAAAAGAAGAAAAAAAAACAAAGAAGAAGAAAAAAAAATTGAAGTCTCGAATGAAACTTATCCGACTAATTTATGGCTTATTGATTTACGATTGAACGAGCTTGGCATTGACTTTCGTTCTTGCGCACGCTCTTATCATTTTTAAATAATAATACATTAATACACCTATTATTATTCCTATGATTATTATAATTGAATAACATTAATCTTTATTTTATACTCCAATAATATTAATATTGAATGATAATATTGCGATAATGATAATATATTGACAATATATTGATAATAATAATAGATAGGTATCGTTATTATTATCATCATTAATGATTATATTATATTATCATTATCACGATGTAAAATAATCATAAAAATAATGGAAAAATATCACCATTTATATTATTAGTATTGTTATATATATATATATATATATATATATATATATATATATATATATATATATCATACAATTATTGTATTCATTATGATGTAGAATAATTATCGAAATATATTATAGTAATGATAATATTATTTTTCTCGCGCAATCGAACGTTTAACGTCTAATCAAATGTTCCACTCCGATATTGATGTGTGTAAGTATATATACAGGGTGTCCCAGAACTGAGTGCGTTCCTTGAAATGGGGGGTTTGGGGTGAAATTCCGAGTCGATTGATATAAGCATGTGTGGCTCTCGGACCAACCCCTGAATTATTATCAATTTTTAAAGGCGGGCCAATCAGGTGCGCCCGCCTTTAAAAATTAGTAATAATTCAGGGGTTGGTCCGAGACCCACACATGCTTATATCAATCGACTCGGAATTTCACCCCCAACCTCCCATTTCAAGGGACGCATCAAGTTCCGGGACACCCTGTATACATATACAGGGTGTCCCTCTCACCTTTGCCATCCGAAATAACTCGACGACTAGCGACGTCACGAAAAAAAGTTCCAGACAAAAGTTGTACGGTGTGAAGGGGGCCATCAAATGCGACCGATTTTTCTTATTTCGGTGGAGGCGCTGACGCACGGTGAAGGTCATCTCCACTTTTTTCAATGGAACGGTACATTTTTTTTCAACCATCTTGCGGAGCACCTCATGCCGCAGAAAAAACTTTAGGGCTCAAAGTTGTTCAAGGTCATTCAAGGTCACCTATTTAGATTTAGACCATTGATACTGACCTTGAATGACCTTGAGTGCGGAATTTTCATCTCTTCACACCGTACAACTTTTGTCTGGAACATTTTTTTTATGGAGTCGATAATTACTGAGTTATTACGGGTTGGCAGAGATAAGAGGGACACTCTGTATACTTACACATATCAACGTCTCTCTCTCTCAATATATATATATATATATATATATATATATATATATATATATATATATATATATATATGTACAGGGTGTCCCAGAAGTCAACGTTAAGCCGACACGGGGTGACAGGATTGATTGTAACCATCATGAGAAAAATCAGAAAAAAAATCTATCCCATGCAGTTTGAAAATTATGGGCATTTAAGAAAAACCTAGAAATTTGGTCAAACTGTAACCATTTTTCGGTTATTGTGAAACAAACCCAAACAATCCCAAGTTTCCTAGAATTAAGACTATTTGTTAAACTATGAATTTAAAATTGTCAAAATTTGTCTACTTCGAAAGGCCCTGCTTTATTTTTTTTTTGCTTTATTTTTTTTCTGATTTTTCTCATGATGGTTACAATCAATCCTGTCACCCCGTGTCGGCTTAACGTTGAGTTCTGGGACACCCTGTATACACACACACACACACACACACACACACACACACACACACACGCGCGCGCGCACGCACGCACGCGCGCACGCACGCACGCACGCACGCACGCACGCACGCACGCACGCACGCACGCACGCACGCACGCACGCACGCACACACACATATATATAGTGTGTGTGTGTCGCACGCAGGTTCACTCATATATCCGTATTTACAACAACAATAATATATGATAAAAATTGACTAGATAACATTGCGTAGATCCTCTGCAGCCCTCAAACAATAAGATATGCACGAGTTTTCTCTCTCTCTCGCTCTCTCTCTCTCTCTCTCTCTCTCTCTCTCTCTCTCTCTCTCTCTCTCTCTCTCTCTCTCTCTCTCTCTCTCTCTCTCTCTCTCTCTCTCTCTCTTTGTCTGTATCAATGTTGTTCTCTCAACTCCCTCGAGGTCGAATCCACACGATAATATTTTCAAATTTCGCGCCCACTTCCCGTACAAAAAAAATGCAATCTTCTGCTTCTCCGAAAAAAAATTATTTTTGTTTAAAAAAAAAACTAGCTTCCCTAGAATAAGAAAAAAGTAAAAAAATCTTTCGATTCTGTATACCGTGCAAAATGAATTAATCAAAATTCATTCCATTCTTGAGTAAAAAGGTAAAATAAACAAAATTCATTCCACGCTTGAGTAAAAAGGTAAAACAAACGAAATAATGGAATCTTTTACATCTCCGAAGAGCAATGAACGGAAAAAAGAACGGGCGCTCATCGACACATCGAGACGTCGCTCGCCGTAGAAAAAGAACAAGCAAATGCACAGAAAATACAGTCCGCCTTGGAATAGCAAGTGTACGCGAGAATTTGGATCATGTTGAATCATTATAATCGATTATCATTATTATTAAGTAATAATAATGCTTCGTTATTTCTTAAGTTTCATTCTAATAAGAAGAATAATGATAATGATAATAGGAATAAAAGTAATAATGATCCATCCACGACTATAGCAGACTCGAGAAATCCTGGAACAAATCGACGCCGCAGTCGGTCTTTGGAACCTCCGAGGGATATGGAATGTCCAGCAACTCTGCGGTATATTGTAGTAGTACCCTCGGAAAACTTATCGTGGACACCAGTTCTTATGTTCATTGTATATACATACACATACTCTCTCTCTCTCTCTCTCTCTCTCTCTCTCTCTCTCTCTCTCTCTCTCTCTCTCTCTCTCTCTCTCTCTCTCTTTCTCTCTCTAACATATACATATATATGTACATACATATTACGTATATACATATGTGTATATGTATACGAATCTAAGCCTATCGTGTACGTTAAACGAACGAAGAGTTAACGCGTATTGTCCTTCCTTAAAAATTAAAATCATTATCCGCAATAAGCACATCCTCTCGATTGGCTCTTTTCCTTCATCGGCATGTACAAATAATATAATTTTCCGTCACATAATACATATATGATCGTGCTATTGGACTTTCATGTATTTTTCTTTCGTTTCGTATTTCTTCGTAGCTCCTCTTAGCATTTCTTTTCATCGTACGCATATATATATATATATATATATATATATATATATATGCAATATCGGCCAACATTTTTGGGCACTTCAGATAATTGCAAAACTTTCGATCACGATAATGGCCAAATAATGTTAGAATAATATAATTCATTGCATTTATTATTTTACGAAGATACTTCATAGCTCTATATAATGAATTATATTATTCTAATATAATTTTGCAATTATCCAGAGATCGGAAGTTTTGTAATTATCTGATGGTTCGAAAACTTTTGAAAAATTTATTTTGTGAATTGTCGTTCAAAACTTTTGTCCCGTAATATATATATATATATATATATATATATATATATATATATATATACAGGGTGACCCGTAACTCAACGTTAAGCCGACACGGGGTGACAGGATTGATTGTAACCATCATGAGAAAAATCAGAAAAAAAATCTATCCCATGCAGTTTGAAAATTATGGGCATTTAAGAAAAACCTAGAAATTTGGTCAAACTGTAACCATTTTTCGGTTATTGTGAAACAAACCCAAACAAACCCAAACAATCCCAAGTTTCCTAGAATTAAGACTATTTGTTAAACTATGAATTTAAAATTTTCAAAATTTGTCTACTTTGAAAGGCCCTGCTTTATTTTTGTTTGCTTTTTTTTTCTGATTAATTTTTTTCTGATTTTTCTCATGATGGTTACAATCAATCCTGTCACCCCGTGTCGGCTTAACGTTGAGTTACGGGACACCCTGTATATATACACACACACACACACACACACACACACACACACACACACACACACACACACACACACACACACACACAAAGTTTTGCCAAAACTTTCGAACTGTCCGAAAAAAGTTTTGCAAACATTTTCGAAGTGTTCAAAAAAGTTTTCCAAAAAATTTGATCACTTTGGATGATTGCAAAATGGTATTAGAATAATATAATTCATTATATAGAGCTGTGTAGTATCTTCGTAAAATAATAAATGCAATGAGTTATATTCCAACATTAAATGACAAAACTTTCGATCTAGAGATCGAAAGTTTTGCCATTATCTGAAGTGTCCGACAATCTTTTGACCGGTAGTGCATATATATATATATATATATATATATATATATATATATATATATATATATATATATATATATACATATATGCGCACGATATTCCACAAAGTTCAAAAGGATTTCTTGCCCAAACGCTCTTGAATATGTGCGAGTCCAAAACTCCTTTTTTTCATCGTCGTTCCAAAATGGAAAAAAAAGAGTACGTGAGAAGAAAAAATTTACGAAAAAAAAGCTAAATTCCGAAAGATGGTTAATTCATTCTACAATGGTTTTCGTAATGATCGCGTGAAAAAATATTACACCGAGATCGTCGGGTGTCGTGTATGCATACATAAATAATTGTGGAGATGAATTTGAACCTTTCGTTAAATATTAGGTGTAGTAAGAAGAAATCCATTATTTTTGCCTTTAATTTCATGCAAAAATAATGGATTTCTTTTTACTACACCTAATATACATATATATACATAGGAATAAATATATATGTATATATATTTCTTTTTTTTTCAAAATTCTTTGCAGGTATGCGTCCGCCAGGAAATTAACCCTCATGGGCGTTTGGATAAGCTCTTGGCACGAGGCTCCTCGTTGAAAGGTTTTTAGTCAAGGGCTCGAACTTGTTTATTCAAGTTGACGTGCAACACTTCTTTTTTGTTTTTTCTCCTGATAATATTCATTAATAGAGATAATTTATTGTTAAGTTTCATTTATTTTTAAATTTCGCGTCTTTTGACCGCGTTTCTTTTACTTTCTCCCTCTCACTCTCTCTCTCTCTCTCTCTCTGAGCGCCCGTTAATGATTTTGGAGCCCGCGACTCGGCCAATCAACTCTATCGAACGTTATACGAGACGTAACTTAACGAGAAAGATATATATGTATATCTTCCACCCCATCATCGTCCAACCTCACTCGCTTCGTCCTCAATTTACTCCGAAGAGTCCGAATCCGACTCCGCGGGTGTCACTTCCGGTACCTCCTCGTGGACTTCCGGCGTTGCCTCGGGAATCTTCTTCGTCGCCGCGGCGTAAGCGCCCGGTCCCTCGCCCTGCGTGTGCTCGATTCCAACCCTTCATGTGTGCATAACATTTTCTCGTTGTTATTCAAATTATTGTTATATTCTAGCCGACAATAATAATCAGAGTAAAAACAACGATGGTAATAATAAAACAACTGACGTGGTCGAGGGTGAAATTCTTTTTTTAAGGGGGGATTGTCTTTCTTTTTCGCAAAATTTACCGCTTTTTGGGAATTTTTTTGTGAAGAAAGTATACAACGGAAAACTTGTGAAACTTGGCATATAGTTTTATTGATCTGTTTACTACATACAAAAAATTTTTTAAATAATTTCATCAAAAAAATCCGCCTCCCACCCCCCTCGACGCGCGATGGTCCTTTTTTGATGGTGTGCACGATTTCTCAAAAACTATTCAACCGATTGCCTTTAAATTTGGACAGAATGCTCAGCTGACATCCATTTATCGTTTGATGAAGCAAAAAAGCAATACGTTTAATAGTTTTTTATTTATAACAAAAAATCGATCAATTTTTTTCGAAAAATCGATACTTCAAGTTCAAAACGTCACCAAATCGTCAATTTTTTTTCCCTTCATCGAACGATAGCTATATGTGTCTAAAGTAAAATGCTTTTTGGGTTTTTGTTGCAGGATGAACGTGAAGGCTGTAATCGTGCACACCATCAAAAAAGGACCATCGCGCGTCGAGGGGGGTGGGAGGCGGATTTTTTGATGAAATTGTTTAAAAATTTTTTTGTATGTAGTAAACAGATCGATAAAACTATATGCCAAGTTTCACAAGTTTTCCGTTGTATACTTTCTTCACAAAAAAATGCCCAAAAAGCGGTAAATTTTGCGAAAAAAAAGACAATCCCCCCTTAAGTGGCATTTAAACAAAATATTATTGCTATGATATTATTCGTCATTAGTCTTGTTTTTATTGTTTTTCTTGTTGAAAGTATAATTGGCAATTTTACGTGCACGGCGGGACATGTTTCGTTGGTGAAAGAATCATTATTATGGTTGTTCAATATCGGTATTTTTGTCATTGTTATTGTAATTGCAGTTATTTTTATCGATACAGTTTCGGTTGATTGTTTTTCATGTTTATTATTGTGGTTTTTGTCATCGTCGTTAAAATTGCAGTTTTTTTTTGTCATTGGAATTTCTATCAACTTTAAGGGGTAGGCCACTCTGGAGGCCGAAAATAGAAGCTTTGTGGCGATTTTTTTTTCAGAAAAACTACAAAATAAATCGAGATTACAAAAAAGGATGTTTATCGTACATATCAGTGACTGTATACGATAATTTTTTTCAAGCGATTAATTTCAAAATGGCGGCTGGACAGCGTTTATCTCAAAACTGCATTTTTTAAGTTGGCCGGAAACATAACTCAGACAATTTTCAACCGATTCACTTGAAATGTTCAATATATCTTGAAAAATACATTGTCCATGGAAGTACGTAGGATTTTTTTTAAATATTGCACAGTTCATTTGTTATTAACAAGCAGCAGACGAAATGTTTCACTTTTCAAAAATTTGCCTAAAAAATCGTCAGATAATTAATGACAAATGAACTGTGCAATATAAAAAAAAAATCCTACGTACTTTCATAGACAATGTATTTTTCAAGATATTTTCGAGATTTCAAGTGAATCGGTTGAAAATTGTCTGAGTTATGTTTCCGGCCAACTTTAAAAATGCAGTTTTGAGATAAACGCTGCACAGCCGCCATTTTGAAATTAATCGCTTAAAAAAAATTATTGTATACGGTCACTGAAATGTATGATAAACACCCTTTTTTGTAATCTCGAATTATTTTATAGTTTTTCTGAAAAAAAAATCACCAAAAAGCCTATTTTTTCTGCCTCTAGAGTGGCCTAAGGCCTTAATGTTTATTGTGATTTTTATCTTTGTCGTTGAAATTGCAGTTTTTTTGTTGTTACAATTATTGGTAACTTTAATGTTTATTATGATTTTTCTCATTGCTAAAATTGAATTTATTTTTGTTGTTGCATTTATTGATACTTTTCATTTATATTATTATGATTTTTATCATTGTTGCGAAAATTGCAGTTCATTTTGTTGTTACAATTATTGATAATTTTCATGTTTATTATCATGATTTTTATCATTGTTCCTAAAATCGTGGTTATTTTTGTTTTTACAATTATCACGATTTTTCATGATTATTTTTATGATTTTATCATTGCTGTTATAATTATCGTCTTTTTTTTTCTTTACCATGAGTAATATTTTTCATGTTTATTCTTGTGATTTTTAGAATTGTTGTTAAAATTTCCGTTATTTTCGTGCTTACAATTATTATTATTTTCCCATGTTTATTATTGTTATTATTATTAATAATATTATGGTTAATATAATTCTCTTTATAACTTTAAAAATGCAGTTTTGAGATAAACGCTGCACAGCCGCCATTTTGAAATTAATCGCTTCAACAAAATTATTGTATACGATCACTGATATGTATGATAAACACCCTTTTTTGTAATCTCGAATTATTTTATAGTTTTTCTGAAAAAAAAATCACCAAAAAGCCTATTTTTTCTGCCTCTAGAGTGGCCTAAGGCCTTAATGTTTATTGTGATTTTTATCTTTGTCGTTGAAATTGCAGTTATTTTTGTTGCTCCAATTATTACTAACTTCAATGTGTATTATGATTTTTACCATTGTTAAAATAGCAGTTATTTTCGTTGTTACGACTATTACTAACTTTAAGGTTTATTATGATTTTTATCATTGTTAAAATTGCAGTTATTTTCGTTGTTGCATTTATTGATAATTTTCATGTACATTATTATGATTTTTATCATTGTTGCGAAAATTGCAGTTATTTTTGTCACAATTATTAGTAGCTTTAATGTTTATTATGATTTTTATCATTGTTGTTAAAATTGCAGTTCATTTTGTTGTTACAATTATTGATAATTTTCATGTTTATTATCATGATTTTTATCATTGTTCCTGAAATCGTGGTTATTTTTGTTTTTACAATTATCACTATTTTTCATGATCACTTTTATGATTTTGTCATTGCTCTTATAATTATAGTATTTTTTTCTTTACCATGATTAATATTGTTCATGTTTATTCTTGTGATTTTTATCATTGTTGTTAAAATTGCAGTAATTCTTTTGTTACAATTAGTACTATTTTTGGTATTTGTTATTATGATTTTTAGAATTGTTGTTAAAATTACTGTTTTTTTTTATTACAATTATTACTCTTTCCATGTGTATTATTATGATATTTATCATTGTTGTTAAAATTGCCGTTATTTTCGTGCTTACAATTATTATTATTTCCCCATGTTTATCATTGTTATTATTATTATTAATATTATGGTTAATATAATTCTCATTGTCATTAATATTTTTTATGTTCATCATTGTTACCATCACGAATGAGTGTTCTCGCCATTGGAATTATTATTGTCAATGCGTACAAAATTGTGCCGTAAAAAATGTATCGCCAATATTTATTATTATTTTTACCGATTATTGTTATTATTGTTTTTATAACATGTAGATATTATTTGAAATGATTACTAACCTGTACTCGTGTCTCGAGAGATTCCTCACGTATTTTTCCGGCGGATTGTCGCTGTCGCTGTTCTGCAGACTGACACTTCTCGCCGTAGTATGGGAGACTTGCGTAGCGGGCATCGTGAACTCGACGTACGCGTACTCCGAGAGAGTCTCCGGTATTTGATCGTAAGAGGTGAGCGCCATCCGACATACGAGGCCGTGAGTCGTGTATGCACCTGCGATTCAATTCAAAGTTATTTCGTTTTTTTTTTCTTCCGTTTTGGGACCTCCGACAGTAGTGAGAATTTAAATAGTACGGAATTATTGAACTTTGACTATGTACAGAGTGTACCATCTAAGTTGACACAATGAAATGTCCCGAGAAGGATGTATTTTAGGAAAAAATGGTTCGGATAAAAGTTTCGCAGTTTTAAGGAACAAAAGTTGTGGTGTTGGTTATTTTTTATTTGATCGTAATTTTCAAGGTTATTTCAAGGTCAACTTTAGTTTTTCAAAGGAGAACCTGTATTTTTCATTTCAGAATCATTTACGTCGTAAAACAATAAGTAACTTTTGTCTGAAACTTTTTTCCCTTTGACTATAATTTTCGATATTATATTTAAACAAAATATTTTCTTGACAATTTAAAATATCTTGAAAAATTGAAGTCGAATGGGAAATAGTTTCGGACAAAAGTTATCTATTTTGTCACGCAAAAAATCATTCTGAAATAAAAAACATAGGTTCCTATTTGAAAAACGAGGGTTGACCTTCAAATAACCTTGAAAAATGTGACCAAATATATATTATTCGATAGCATAATTTTTGTTCCATGAAACTATGAAACTTTTGTTTGAAATATTTTTTTCTAAGATGCAATCGTTTCGAGATATTTCGGGGGTGCTAACTTAGACGATACACCCTGTATAAACATTTTTTTACTTCCTCCTTCGTCCGCAGTTGCGGGCTTTTGCAATCCCATTCCCGTCACCCTTGGCAACTTGTTACTCTTTCAGCGGTCACCCATCCGAGTATTGGCCTGAGCCCACTCGGGAGATTGCCGGAGCCCGAGAGCCATCGCTCGTTAACTTTTTTGTTTTGCTATTTTAAAGTTCCCTCGAATGACTTTTTCGCGATTTACCTTGACCCTCCTTGGGCAGTCTCGGCATTCTCCAGACGATCGCCCGATGCTGATGCTCGTACTTTGCCTGACCGGAAGTGACTTCCATGAGCTGAGGCTCGAGTGTGTCGACCGCGCCGAGAAACCGTTCGATTCCCTTTATCTTGCCGGTTCTTCTGTGCGCCGACTTTACGGAACCGTACCTAAAGTGTTTCTCCACCCGGAACAGGTATATCCAACATTCCGGTATTGGAAATCGCACGACCACGTCCTCGCACGGCACTTGTCCGAGTTTTCTCGAGGCGAAACCCGGCACGAGTATGTCGGCCCTGAGCTCGACCTGTGTGCGTTTGTTTTAACAGAATTTCGTCAATGATTTACAAATTCAGTTTTTCGCGAGCTAGAGATTTACAAATTCAGATTTTCGCGAGGATATTGGAGATTCGTTCGGTGAGTATTTTTTTTTTTGCATTTCGAAATTGTGTATTTTTTACTATAATGTATCGAACGACGAATTTACGAGTGAAAGGCAGATTTAAAAAACCCGATATATTAGATGGTTCATTTTGAATTTTTTAAATTTGTCACCAGATTCTTATTCGGTAATCATTAAAAGCTCTATATATCCGGTTTTTCAATGCGCAAGTGAATCTTTGTGTTTATAAATTCGCTTTTTTGGATCAGCCATTTTGAATTTTCATATTTTGTCTCCGGATTCGTATTCAGCGACCCCCGAAGGCCCGATATCCGGTTTTCAAGTGCGTACGTGATTTTTTGTGTTTTTTACTGTGTTCTATCAAATCCGCCATTTTGAATTTTCAAATGTTCCCACCAGATTCATACTCCGTGATCTCTCAAAGGCCTATATCCGGTTTTGAAGTTCATACGTCGATTTTTATGCTTTTTATGCGCCATATTGCATCCGCCATCTTGTATTTTTGTTTTTCTACTCCCATTTCGTATTCAGCGACCCTCAAAACCCACTTAATCAGGTTGTCAAGTGCATAGGTGCATTTTTGTGCTTCTTATCCGCCATATTGGATCCGCCATCTTGAATTTTCGTAATTTTACGCCGGAATTGTGTTAAACGACCCTCAAAACCTACTACATCCGGTTGTAAAGTGCATACATGCATTTTTGTATTTTTCGTCCGCTAAATTGGGTCCGCTATTTTGAACGTACGTTTTTCGACTTCGGATTCGTATTCAACAAACTCTAAAACCCTTACATCCGGTTTTCAAGTGCATAGGTGCATTTTCGTGCTCTTATCCGCCATATTGGATCCGCCATCTTGAATTTTCGTATTTTTCTTCTGAATTCGTATTCAGCGAGCCCTAAAACCCTTACATCCGGTTTTCAAGTGTATAGGTGCATTTTTGTGCTTTTTATGCGCCATATTGGATCCGCCATCTTGAATGTTAGTTTTGCTACTCCGAATTCGTATTTAGCGACCCTCAAAGCCCACTACATCCGGTTTTCAAGTGCATAAGGACATTTTTGTGTTTTTATCCGTTAAATTGGATCCGCCATCTTGAATTTTTGTTCTTCTACTCCGGATTCGTATTCAACGAGTCGTCAAACCCACTCCATGCGGTTTCCAAGTGCATAGGTGCATTTTCGTGCTTTTTATCCGCCATATTGGATCCGCCATCTTGAATTTTCGTATTTTTCTTCTGAATTGGTATTCAGCGAGCCCTAAAACCCCACATCCGGTTTTCAAGTGCATAGGTGCATTTATGTGCGTCATATTATTTCCGCCATCTTGAATGTTTGTTTTTCTACTCCGAATTCGTATTCAGCGAGCCTCAAAACCAACTACATCCGGTTTTTAGTGCATAAGTGCATTTTTGTGTTTTTATCCGTTGAATTAGATCCACCATCTTGAATTTTTGTTCTTCTACTCCGGATTCGTATTCAACAAGTCGTCAAACCCATTCCATCCGCCTCTCCGATGCATATTTGCATTTTGGTGCTTTTTATCCACCACATTAGATCGGCCATCTTTAATTTTTGAATTTTGTCACCAGATTCATATTCAGAGATGCCTAAAGCCCCTATGTCCGGTCTTAACTAAATGCACGCGTTCTATTTCTTGCTCCGCCACATTAGATCGGCCATCTTGAATTTTTCAAATTTGTCACCAGACTCATGTTTCAGAGATTCCCAAAGCCCCTATATCCGGTTTTCAACTGAATCCGCGCGTCCTTTTGTTTTTTACTCCGCCATATTGGATCGGCATTCTTGAATTTTCGTACTTTGACTCCTCATTCGTTTTCAGCAACCCCCTAAAGACCCCCCAGCCCTTTTCGACCGCCCTCATTTTTCGTTAACGACCACGCGCCATATTGGATCCGTCGTTTCAAAGTTTCAATTTCAGCAGATCGTCGAAAGAATTCCGAAACAAATCATTCTCAACGAATACAAAGTTTCTATACACTGGAAAGTAGTATTATTCATTGGTCGAAAGAAAAAGAAAACAATATCGTTAGTTGTTAGTGGGGAAAGAAAAAAAACAGTAAAAGAGAGATCGCAAATTGGGAAGTGTCCCGGTGAGAGGCGAGGATATATCGGCGAACTGACCTTGTTCCCGGTGACGCACATAACGGCCTTCAATTGAAGCGGAAGTTCACGGTTCTTCGGTGGCCTCACCCGGAATCTCATCAGTTCGATGTAGCATGCATCGGGTGGCTTGAACCTTCGCGCGTGTTACCGAGATTAAAGTAAACGTCAAACCAAGAGGGTAAGTGGGACATTTTGAAAAACGTTTTGGAAAGAGTTGCGATTAGTGGGCGTAACGCGATCATCGTGTGACTGTGCAAATTTCTCGAGCGATAAATCTCTATCAGAGTTTCCTCTATTAACGTATTCCATTTTTCACGCATTTCACTTTGATAACAATTGGACAAAGATTTTTGATAAAAAATATATCTACGGGGAATATTTTTCAGTATTCAATCATTATTATCATCGTTAACACTAAACAAAAAATCCCTCTCACAAAGAATTTATTCGCTCGCGTTCGTGTGTGTGCATGTGTCCCTAAGTGCAAATCGTTAGATCACTCGATGAAAAAAAAGGAATTCGTTAGAGCAGAATTCAAGCAGGCGCAAAAACATCGAGGCACTCGCATCAATTTCATTTCTTTCCTTTTTCCCTAGGCATGTAGTGCATTCGTTGCGAAAGGTAAGGTTTTCTTTTTTAACTGGAGAACGATAATTAGAGCCAAAAAATCAAGAAAGAAAGAGAAAAATGAAAGATTTTAGTTTCACGTACTTGATGATCCTGGATTTTTCGTACTCGTCCTGTTGTACACACGAGTGAAACTCGACGTTCTCCAGTCTGATCCATTCCTCGGTTACGACGGGAATTATATCGTGTCTACCGACGACCTCTTTGCCCTGGCGCCACATGTCGTTTATGCCCAGCTCAACATCCGGCATTCCTGGGTTATTAATAATAATCATTATTATTATCATTTTTATGATCATGACGATATTAATAATAAGAATGCAAATGGCACGAGCAATAGTTATCAAAATAACAATAATAACATTCGTATAAATGATAATCAGTTGAATTATAATTATGATTATGTTAATCTTGATAATGTTTTTAACACGAATAACAATAATATCAATTATATGATAATAATTTTTATTAATTATTTATTAAGTTTATAATATTATTAACATTAGGAATAATGACAACAATGATGACCCAAACAAATCCAAACGATAATAACAATAATAAATAATTTCAACTCAACCAACAACAATAACCCAAACAATAATAACAATAATAGATAATGATAACTCAAACAAACCCAGACAATAATAACAGTAATATAAATATCAACAACAACATTAAGGCTTTAGGCCACTCTAGAGGCCGAAAAAATAGGCTTTTTGGGGATTTTTTTCTGAAAAACTACAAAATTAATCGAGATTACAAGAAAGAGTGTTCATCATACATATCAGTGACTGTATACAATAATTTTTTTGAAGCGATTAACTTCAAAATAGCGGCTGTGCAGCGTTTATCTCAAATCTGTATTTTTTAAGTTGGCCGGAAACGTAACTCAGCCAATTTTTAACCGATTCACTTGAAATGTTGAATATATCTTGAAAAATACATTGTCTATGAGAGTACGTAGGATTTTTTTTTATATTGCATAGTTAATTTGTTATTAACAATTATCTGACGATTTTTAGGCACATTTTTGGAAAGTCAAAAATTTCGTCAGATAATTGTTAATAACAAATGAACTATGGAGTATAAAAAAAAACTCCTACGTGCTTCCATAGATAGTGTATTTTTCAAGATATATTCAACATTTCAAGTGAATCGGTTGAAAATTGTCTGACAAGGAACATCCCTCAGGTGACACCCTTCGATTCTGTTGAAATTTGGATATGTTCTAATGCACCGAAAAGTAAGCGATACGTATTTTTTTTATCGGCGGAAAAACGGTTTTAAGGGGTGAAACCGACCTTAATATAGGGGTGGTTCGCCCCTTAAGGCTGGATTCTACTTTGAAACTTTGAAAAAAAATTTTTTTTTTTTACATTTTTCGAAAGTAAATATGTTCAAGAATGTTCGGTCAAAATTTTATAAAGTTCCAAGCAGTCTAACTATCCTTTTTCGCCTTTCGAACGCACCTACCTGAGCGCGCTATTGTGACCCGCCCGGCGCGCGGCCCGGACTCACCAAAACTTTAAACGCGTTTTTCTCGAAACGACATTTTCAAGTACCGTGGTCGTGATAACTCAAAAAGTACTGAACCGATCCTTATGAAATTTGGAACACATATTCTATATGTGTGTACCAACCGACCTAACTACAATCAACTTAAAA
This sequence comes from Ophion obscuratus, assembly GCA_964007375.1. Classification (NCBI taxonomy): domain Eukaryota; kingdom Metazoa; phylum Arthropoda; class Insecta; order Hymenoptera; family Ichneumonidae; genus Ophion; species Ophion obscuratus. The sequence continues at coordinate 19,499,387 of OZ023319.1, read as the reverse complement.
TTTTGCTTAGAACTATTTTTTTATTGCAAAAAAAGACCCAAAAAAACGCATTTTTTTTTTCGTATTTTAGCCGCCATTTTGTTAATTTTGCACGTATATAAAATATTCTAGTTAGGTCGGTTCCTGAAGACATACTGAACATGAAACTATTTGATTTTTTTGTTTCAGACCATCCGTCGGGAAGATTTCACGACCACGGCAACGGTACCTGCTTTTCGAGACGTTGGCTTTAAACATATTTTACGTGTACAAAAAATGAATAAAATACATTTAAAATTTTTTTTTTTATGTACTTAAAGAGTGTATTTATTGAACAGTTTAAACCCCATATCGATATCTTTAATAGTATTCTCAGAAAAAATTCACGAAAATAGCGTTTTTTTCATGGTTTCAAAGTAGAATCCTGCCTTAATTTTTTTGCAATGTCACTATAGTGGATTTTTCATTGCTTCGGATTAGAAGAATTTTCGTTTTTGTTGCATTAAAATCGGTGGACTCCTCGTGTGTGAAACTGCCATATTACCCCTAGAAGTGCCCTTTTTCGAGGGGTGGTTTCACCCCTTAAAACCGTTTTTCCGCCGATAAAAAAAAATACGTATCGCTTACTTTTCGGTGCTTTATAAAATATTCAAATTTCAATAAAATCGAAGGGTGTTTCCTGAGGGTACCTGAGGGATGTTTCTTGTGAGTTATGTTTCCGGCCAACTTAAAAAATGCAGTTTTGAGACAAACGATGGACAGCCGCTATTTTGAAACTAATCGCTTCAAAAAAATGATCGTATAAAGTCACTGATGTTTATGATAAACACCCTTTTTTGTAATCTCGATTTATTTTGTAGTTTTTCTGAACAAAAAATTCCCCAAAAGCCTATTTCTTCGGCCTCTAGAGTGGCCTAATCCCTTAATAACAGTGACAATAATGATAAGAAAATGATAATTTTAACCCAAACGATAATAACAGTAACATGAATATTAACAACAACATTAACAATAAAGTGACAATCAAAATAATAAAATGATAATGTTAATCCAAACAAACCCCAATAATAATAACAACAATGTGAATATTACAACATGATTACTAATGACGATAATGATAACAATACAGCAACAATGCCATAATGATAGTAATAAAGAATTTATTTATATATATATATATATATATATATATATATATATATATATATATATATATATATATATATATAAATATATATTAACAGCGTATTGACCGCACTTTAGAGTTTATCTATACGTGATGTTGATGTACCTGACAAAAATCCTAAGAAAAATAGTCGGACTCGTGCAATTTGTTTTTCGACACCACCCTCGGCGTTCTGCTCGATGTAGACCTCGTCTACGACGCTTATCTGCACTTCTTCCATCTTGTAAGTCAACGCTCGATCTCTGTGAGCCGACAATCTGAAGAGAGCCTCCTCTATCGCGCTCGAGAATTGCTTCACTTCCTCGTACTGCTGTGATCCTAATTTGAAAAGTTGCGATATCTGGAATGATGGTGGAGAGAAAAGAAAAAGGCAATGTGAAGAATTATCACGGCGACTGTTTGACTGTATGGCTTATTTTATTCGGGAAATTTCGGTGAAGCGAAGTTGAAGTTTGTATCATTGGAATTCAACGAAAATTATTTTCTTTTCATCTCCCACATTTCCATCGGCAGATTTGAGATGCGAAAATCGCGAAGGCATTTTTGAGGATTTTTAGCGATCTAAAACAAATTTGCAAACCATGATTTTGGATAAGTGAAATAAGAAATTGAAAAGAATTTTCGTTGCATTGCAACTATGCAAAGTTCAACCCCAAAGTTACCAACCAAAAATATATTGGTTTATTCAAATAAATGTCTGATCGCGGAGTGCCACCGATATATGAGATTGTTTCAATACTATAAAATATCGAAAAATGTGATTTATTCAAATAACATATTATTTTATTTGAAAATCTCTTCTGTTCTCTGAATGTCTACATTATCCTTCAAATAAAGTTATATTCTATTGAAATCATTCTATATACAATCCGTAGATGTATGGATGTAATAATTAAACGGTTGCTACAACATTTTTTATTTCGTACAAAAATATAATCAATAGAATGAATTATTCATTTACTACGTCGAAACGAATACGCCATGAGACGTAAGTTTTTCAATTTGTTTTAAAACTTAAATAAAAAGTGAGCATTAGAATGATCATCCATGATAATAGTGGAGAGAATATCAGATATCCAATGGAATAGCCATGGAGAGAATATCAGATATTCAACTGATTAGAACTGATACTACACTTTGATCTTAGCCACAGGCCAAGAGCGATACTCTTTAGAGTTTCTCCGGCGTTTAAGTAGATTTTCAGTTCGCGCTACGCTTACGAGAAACTAGCGCGCGTGCGGCTTCTAGCGGTGACTCCGAGAACTACGAGTTTCCTCACACCGATCATTTCGGTGGCGCTCGGCCATGATTTGCTTGAATTTTCCCAACCAAATGCGCAAGAAACAAATTTTATTTTCGCATAACTTTTTAACCAATTCAGACATTTGCTTAATATTTTTCAATAAAAATAAAATATTAATATTTTAACGAACAATGTACTTGAAAATCAATATCGGATATGGTGAAAAAAATAACATATTTACTCAATAGAAATTTTATCTGAACCAAACAAGCGAAATTCAATTTTCTCTTGTGTACTCGAATGAACAATATTCATGTTATGAATTGAAACGCTTTTTTTGTTCGTTGCAAAAAATGCATTCTAAACTATATAATTTGTTTGCTATAATTTTTTAGATAGTTTCAATAATATATTGTTCTTGGCTAACAATATATCTTTTAAATGAAAAAAAAAAAACTTTCAATTTGATCATGTTATTAAAGTCAATAGCGTTTTGTTTGGACTAATAAATCCGATTATTTACACGAACAATTTTACAATTGCATCAACGAAATTTCATTCAATAACACCAATGTTGGATCAATGATTTTTTTTTCTCTGTGGGATTGGAAAGATCGATAAATGATAGCAGAGAAGGCTGGCAGTACCTGGGGAGCATGTTCAACCGGAAGTCCAAGTTTCTTGAGATCGCTGCCGAACTCCTTGACGCCCTGATAATCTCCCTGAATCGCGTAAGCGGCGAACTGGCTCAACTTGTTGGTGAGCCTTTCGGCCTTGGTGACCTGACCAGGCCTGACGCCGGGTCGTTCCTTGTAGAAGATGTACTGGAGCTTGACGGTGAAGATCTTGCCGTACTGGTCGAACTGTTGGGCAGCTATTTCGGACACGGAGTAACAAGCGAGCAGCGGCAATTCCTGAAAGGCATCCTTGTCCTCTTTGTTGTTGAACAATTGGAGAACCGGACTGTCCGCCTGATACACCAGACGGATGAAGATCTTCTTCCAAAATCGCTGACCGGTTATCTTCTTCTTGTTGGGCTGACGTAACTGCATGTCCCAACCGTCGCCGGTGTAAGTAACGCGTGGAAAGTCCTCCAGGGGTTGGCTGACGTCCTCGTCAAAGAGAGGAGTCGGCGGAGTTTCCTGAGGATCATTTCCAGTCATTTTTTTTGTTCCACGGACAACTTCTCGTCTTGGTCGCTGATGGAATCGTTCATTTCCAACTTCGCGTCATCACCAACAAACCCAAACAAAGCCTGGTCACTTACCTGCGAATCGGTCCTGGTGATCTCCCCGGTCTGAGCACTCTCCGTCGGCAAGACGGCCTCCTGGGCGAAACCGGCGGACTTGTCGAACGGATTGAAACGGGGCGAGGAGTCGTTGTAAGCCGAATTCTGCGGACTTTTTGGTGGCGGAGCCAAAACGGGAACTGGCCCACCCTCCAAAATCGCACTCTGGTCACCTTCCTTTGGCCTGGCAACGGTAGCCACAACGTTAATCATCGAACCTCCACCGCAATGGAGCGTGATTCGATTCTAGGCACAATTGGGACCACAAGTCCCGCAAAACGCGTTCAACCCCTACTGCTGGTGGTTTTCCGCGGATGGCAGACTGGGGAAAGCGTAGGGGTGGAAACGGAATTTGGACAGGGGAGTAAACGGATCTGGATGTTTGCAGATCTTTGGAAGATGCAGATTTCTTTCTTAGATGTGGACATGAATAATTAAAGATCAAATTGGCAGCTTCCACAAGTTCCGCTGCTTTCTGTTTTCAGGGAAAACAACATCAAAATCTCGATGATTCAGCTGTTATAAGAATGTAGAACAAGTTCTCGCAGTTCTCTAACAGATGACTTCCCAGAACTGCGGCTATTTAGTTCAAGATGGATAAAGGAAGGTACTGATTCTCGGCTTCTTGTGCCACATTCCGATTTTTACCACAAGTTTAAAATGTCTATGAGGAAGGAGCAAAAAGACTTGTATATGCATTCTCAAGATACCAAAAGAAAAGTATACTTTGAGGAGTTTTTCGAACATGCTTCTCCAACAGATGGCTTTCCGGAACTGCGTCCATGTAGCTCAAGATGGATAAAGGAAGGTACTGATTCTCGGCTTCTTGTGCTACATTCCGATTTTTACCACAAGTTTAAAATGTCTATGAGGAAGGAGCAAAAAGACTGGTATATGCATTCTCAAGATACCAAAAGAAAAGTATACTTTGAGGAGTTTTTCGAACGTGATGCTTCTCCAACAGATGGCTTTCCGGAACTGCGTCTATGTAGTTCAAGATGGATAAAGGAAGGTACTGATTCTCGGCTTCTTGTGCCACATTCCGATTTTTACCACAAGTTTAAAATGTCTATGAGGAAGGAGCAAAAAGACTGGTATATGCATTCTCAAGATACCAAAAGAAAAGTATACTTTGAGGAGATTTTCGAACATGATGATTCTCCAACAGATGGCTTTCCGGAACTGCGTCCATGTAGTTCAAGATGGATAAAGGAAGGTACTGATTCTCGGCTTCTTGTGCCACATTCCGATTTTTACCACAAGTTTAAAATGTCTATGAGAAAGGAGCAAAAAGAGTGGTATATGCATTCTCAAGATACCAAAAGAAAAGTACACTTTGAGGAGCTTTTCGAACATGATGCTTCTCCAACAGATGGCTTTCCGGAACTGCATTTATGTAGTTCAAGATGGATAAAGGAAGGTACTGATTCTCGGCTTCTTGTGCCACATTCCGATTTTTACCACAAGTTTAAAATGTCTATGAGGAAGGAGCAAAAGGACTTGTATATGCATTCCCAAGATACCAAAAAAAACTATACTTTGAGGAGTTTTTCGAACATGATGCTTCTCCGTGGTATGGACAAATCAAGTTGAACCGTAAAGCAATAGTATCCCTAAATAGAATAAGATGTAATCATAACTTCCTAAACTACAGTTTGAATCGATATGTGTTCTTGTGCCGACCGATATGTGTTCGTGCGGGATGAGCCAAGATACCCCAAATCATATATTCTGGCAATGTTCGCTATACGTCGCATCTCGGAAAATACTGCTATCCGAGTAGATGAAAATTAAGATATTTCCGCCGTACTCTATCGCTGCAGTGATGGCAAGCAGAACCAAAAGAGCTATCCTCGCGTTATCTATTTTTATAAACCGAGTGGACCTTAGGATTTGATTTTTTATTAGATTTGTAAGAAACTGCCCCCAAAAGTATATCTTTGTTATGTTTATTATAAGTCTATTTTTATAATGTAAAAAGGAAAAGCAGAGGATATTCTTGTATCACTTGTTAGTCGGTAAGGGAACGCTCTTGCCGGCGGGGCTGCATGGGCCCACTGTAGATGGAGCTCGAAGCAATTAAAAATAAATAAAAAATTAAAAAATAGTTTGGGATGGCAACGCATCTATGAAGAAGTACTATAAGCAAGCTTGAAATTCAGTGCATGTCATTTCGCCGAAGTGTAAACAACGTTTTTTCGTAATGTTCAACATGTCAAATTTCGTGCCAAAAAAAGAGCATTTGCGGGGAATTTTACTGCACTACTTTATTCGAAACAAATCTGCAGATGGAGCACACAGAATTCCTGTTGAAAATTACGGGGAGCATGCTCTATCGGAAACAATATGCAGAGATTGGTTTATATGCTTTTAAATAATGATTTTGATGTGTTGAATTGAAGGCATTACTTCACGAAGACTCATTCCACCCGCTAGCTGAACTTACAGAATGATTAGGAGTTGATCACACAACAGTTTCGAAATGTTTGAAAGCATTAGGAATAATTTTTTAAAATGAACATTAATTTTCTCGCAAAAACAGCGAGAACTTATTCAACATGCCAATAGATTGCTCAGAACTTGAAGACAGCAGCTGCAGTCATCAGTTACAGTTAAAATATCACTATGGTAACATCAAAGTTGAGCTTTTCCCATATGGGAATATGTTCTGGGAATATGTTCCCAGAACATATTCCCATCTGAAAGAAATCATATTCTTTGATACTCAAGTACAGAAGACCTCCCTAACCCCGGAAGTCATGATCGGAATGGATTTCCACCCCAGGCGAACTTAGCAAAATGAAGTTTAGTTGATTGCCAATCATTTTTGCGATCTTCGAAAGAGGTTTCTATCATCCAAACTTTAAGGGGCTATACCAGTGTGACACTTAAAAAAATCGATTTTTTTTGCCTTTATCAACAGTTTATACTTTCAAGAATATCATTATCATTTATAACATTTATATCAATATCATTTTATTTTGCAAAAATCGATAGTTAAATCTTTAAATGCATTTTTCTCGAAATGACATTTTAAATATTTTCTGACATTGTAACTCAAAGAGCAATTATCCGATTGACTTGAAATTTGAACTGAGTACTCTTGAATATATTTGCTCTACAATGACGTAGGATATTTTTGATTGGATGAAAATGGACGATTTGGCATTGAAAAAAACTACCATTTTATAGGCAAGAAAACAGACTTTTTTCATAACTACGCCATTTTGTTAGATTTTGATATTTTTCGAATATCCTACGTCATTGTACAGAAAATATCTTCCAGTCTAACGACATTTTTTCCTTTTTCGGTTTTAGCTACTCAATCGGCCGGAATCATGTCAGCAGTGGAGGAGCTTTTTTTTTGGCGACTCCGAAGGCAGCGCATAAGTCGCTTGGATCTCAATATTTTTCTATGAAAAAATTATGTAATATAGGTCAAATATAGCCAAATATATTCTTAATTTTCTGAAACATTTAGAGTATTTTTCTTCCAAAAAATTTCCGAAAATCACCCAAAATTTCAGCGTTCACACTGGTATAGCCCCTTAACGACATCAAACATCCGGCGTGATACTTTCCGCCTCATCAAAACCCGCAGAAACGGTCATCAAGCCTGTTTATATTAAAGATTTCGCGATCAAGAGAAGCTTGGCCTGGCTGTCCACCAGGCCATCAAGCCAAAAGGAACGGACCGACGAGTTCGTTTGGATAAAAGGGGTGATCTAACAAATTGTGCAACTTGCTTGATGAAAACGCTGAAATCAGGCGCGTCATCCGAGTCTCCGGAATCCATTCTGCGTATCTTCTGTTCCTGGTGGGGTGGCGCGGTCATGCTGAGAAACGAATCGAAGCCCTCGTGTTCGCCAAATCCAGCAGTCGCGTTCTCCGATCCAGGTACGGATGAATCGCCCCAAACTGGAATCAAACGCGATCAATCGTGATTCCGGTGCTTTCTTCTGACCTTGAAATGTGAAAAATGGCGAGGATTGAGCAGCAAAATGCTTACCGTCGCTTGAAGTGTCCATGGCGACTTGGCCACCTCCAAAGGCATCGAAGAACGCATCATTGGGGGCCTCAGGTTCGGCAGCTTTGTCGAATTTCGTGGCGAAAGCATCAAAGGCATCCCCGGTGCTCTCGATCGCTCTCGTCGTTGCTGCAAAATTGTCAAGTTCCTCGTTTCTGTAGGTCTCGGCAGCGGGAAACTCCGCACCCGGCACGGGGCTAGTGGAAACGAGGGTGTCCGAGTTGTCGGCCGATCTTGAAAAGTCACCCAGCAGGTCTGACGCGAAGACGTTCGTCATCTCGCCGGGGATGCTTGGTTTGCTCGTGTCAGGCCCTGAGAAGAGTGACTCGGTGTCGAAGAGTCCAGAGGTCGCGAAGGTGGCCTCGTTGGTCGTCGAATCTGCGGGCTCCTCCGCGTTCGTTGGATCGGCTACAGCGAACAAATTTGCGGCGGAGATGGATGGAGCAAAAGACTCGGTGGAGATGGGAGTGGGCGATGATTCCTGGACGAAGTCAAAGCCGGTTGATACCGGCTGAGCTGGAGCTCCGCCTGTGTCGGCAACTGAAAGCAGACACGTTGCTGGATGTTCTTGCTGGAGACCAAGAGCTGATGCATCAAGGATCGGGATTGTCCAAAGATTGGATTGTCACCTGAGAATGGTATAATGGCAGCGTCCGTCGACGTCCTCTTTTCCCCGGTCCCACCAATGAGGTCGTCATTGGTGGATTCGGAGATTCCGTGATCTTCAGCGGCCTCGCTGTCTTGCGGCTCGTCCATGACACTGAACGGATTCTCCTGGATGTTGGCGGTCGTATCGACGATACCGGTCGCGAAGGTGGTATCGGTGCTGGAAACCAGTTGAGTGCTCGTGTCCATTCCCACGTTAGCGCCAGAGAAGATGGCCGAGCCGGCGGTGCTGGGCGCGTCGAATAGATCCATTATGTCCTGATTCTTGGAGGTGATCATTTGGCTAGGATCGTCGGGAAGGAAGTCGGGCACGTTGGCATCGACGTCGAGAAGATCGGCGAAGCTGTGCTCGGGTGTCGGGGACGGTGAATGCAACAGGGTAGGGCTTGGTGTTCTGGTCGCTTGAAGACGATCCAGCAGATGGTTGGAGGTAGCGTCGAGAGCCCCGGTCACCGAGAGTATCAGATCTTTTGTATTCTTGGGCGGTAGTGGTGGCTGGGGTCTCGGAGGTGGAGGTGGTCTGGCCGGTAGGGGTTTGATTTTGTCAGGGATCATCGCGGGGACATCGTTTTCGGTCTCCACAGCTTCCCCGAAGATGCTGTCATGCTCGGATCGAGCGTTTTCCGCTTCCGGCGAGTCATCAGCCCCGAAGAGATCCCCGTGACCGGAAGTGTCCGCTGATGAGGTCTCCTCGAGGCCGAAGAAGTTGCCCGTAGCTGAGCCAAAGACTTGGGAAGGAGGAGCTCCTTCCACACCGGTGGACGTCTCCGCGCTTTCGACATCGAAGAACGCGAAGGGATTGGTAGAGTCGCCAGTTGGAGGTTCATAGGTCGTTTGCTCGGCGGAAAAGTTGAGGAACGGATTGTCACCTCCAGACGTGGCGGGTGGTGCGCTCGTGTCGACGAAATCTTGAAGAAATGGATTGGACGCCTGCTGAGGAGGTTCAGGCTCGGTCGGATAGTCATCCATGAGGAAGGGGTTTCCTCCTCTGGCCGCCATCTTGCTGCAAGTGTCTTTCGCGTCTCACTCGGGACAACGAGGTGAAGCAGCCTTTGAACGTCCTGTCTAGTGAACTATGGCGGATCCTTATTTCTCCATCAATTCGGACTCCAGGAGCTTGAGTTCAGTTTTGCCGGGTCCGATACTCGCGAAGCTCGTGTCGAAAGGATCAACCGTGTCGTCGGCCAAGAGATCCCGATTGTGCAGAGGCGTGAGAACCTTGTCGCCGGGATCCTGTTGTCCCTCGAACGACAGATAATCGGTGGTGGCTTGTCGAGTTTCGCCTGCTCGGGGATCAAACTCGTCGTCGAGGGAGCTGGCGGGTTTGGCTGAAACGCGATCCAGGTCAATCGGGTTGATCCTGATCTGGCGGTTCTCCGTCGGTAATTCGCTCAGCTCGTTCTCCAGAAGTTTGAGCTCCGCCTTGCCAGGCAATATGTTGGTAGCTATGGAAGTATCAAAGGGATCGGCGTAGATGATCTCGTGGACGTTGTCACTGGGGTTTTTCGTCTCTACCCGGGGTGTCAGAGGTTTCGCGTCTACCTCGACCTCAGCGTCGAGGATACTCTCTTGTCTACCGTTCGCTTGGAGGCTTCCCCGATGAGCGTTGACTTCCCAAGCGGAAGTTCTCGGCGTGCCCTCTTCGGACTCCTCGATCAGCGAAGTCTCGGCTTCCCGAAAGACCCGGTTGTTCCTCGGGCCAAAGTCACTTCGTCTTCTGCCTCTTTCGGGCTCCGGTGCACCCTGGAGACTGGACGCAGCTTCGAAGTCGTGCTCGCTCGCGCTGTGCCTCAGCCTGGAGGGTTCTTGCCTCGCAAGTAGCTCGGTTTCGATGAGCTTGAGTTCGGTTTTGCCCGGGGCTACTTTGCCAACGAAGCTGGTATCGAAGGGGTCTACGTCCTCGCCGCTGGTCTCCTCCGCGGGCAAGGCGTCCTCCAGCGATTTCTGCGAGTAGTAAGGTGTCAGTGGCTTGGTGGAGGCTACGGATTTCTCTTCGTCGCTCGTTTGCAGCAAGTCCGGACGTTGGGAGGGTGTAGGTAGCTCAAAATTGACGGTCTTCCCGGCTGCCAGGCCCAGGACCTCGGGTCTGGAGGCTTTCCTGCCCCGGGATCCGGCGTTCTCCTCCTGGGCGGTTGGCTCAACGTCGAAATTCACGCGGAAGCTGGGCTTCGGTTGGCTGGCTGGTCTAGGTGGTGGAGCTGTTTTGGTCTCCTCTTTGCGCGGGTCAAAGTCGTCGTCGTCGAGGCCCTCGGAGCTGTCACCAACGATGTCCTTTTCGTTCTGGTTGCCGAGCAACTCCCGCTCGAGATACTTGAGCTCCGTACGACCGGGTGGTAGATCCTGCACGGCGGAAGTGTCGAATGGATCGACGTAGATCAGCTCCTCGGCGGGTTGTATCGGTTGGTCGCTCAGTTGAGCTAAATCGGTACAGGAGCCAGCCAACAAGTCTTTCCTCTCGTCGGACCTGGAAGCGTTCGTGATGTTCGCTTCGCTGGATGGGTCGGAACTGAGCAGACCAGTCTCGTAGTCCCTCCTCAAGCCTGACGGATCGGTAAGGGATATCGATACCTCGTATGGGATCGGCAACTCCTCCAATTCCTTCTCGATGAACTTGAGCTCTGCTTTGCCCGGTAGTATGTTCTCGGCGAAGGTGGTGTCGAATGGATCCTCCTCGTTGACGAAGCTCGCTGCCTCGAAGCTTGCCTCGATTATCTCAGCCTCGAAGTTGGAAGCAGCAGGTGCGACGTCTTTGGCACCGAAGGGATCCTCGGCTTCCTCGAGCCTGACAGGCTCATCGGTGCGTCCACCTAGGTCGAATTCGCCATCGTCCAAGTCCGGTATTTCCGCGAGAGTCGTTTTATCCCTGCTGATGAGCTCGAACTCCGAGATGTCCAGGGGTAGAGGACTGACCTGGGGTGGGAGTCCGTTCGGAAGAGTCGCGACGACCGGTTTGGGTAGGACCTGTGGCAGGTTGCTCAGGTCGATCGGTACGTCGGGAAAATCGGTATCGTCGTCCAGGAGAGTTTTCGCAACGTTGAAGGACTCGCCGGGTGCGCTGGTGGTATCGACCTCGTCGAAATCCTCGTCCAAAAGAAGGTCCTGGGTTTTCGGAGATTTGCGAGGTCTCGATAGCTTGCAGGTACTGACGTGATCGACGCGACCGGAAAGTACCTCGACGGCGTTGCCGAGGCTCACCAATCGATTGCCCTTCTTGTCGACTGTCTTGAGGACCTTGTCGGCGCTGCTGGTGTCGAATGGATCGTCACCGAGCTCCTCCTGCGTCGGGCTGTCCGGTATGTAGGCTAATTGGACATCGATGCTTTGGAGAACGTCCACGTAGGTGGTGTCGAATATGTCCTCTTCTGCTGAGTCATCCTCGTCCTCCTCGTCGTCGGGCACATCGACGAAACCTCCCTCGCCAATAACAGAACTCGACTCTTTGACTTGCCTTCCCTGATCGTCAACGGCAACGCCAGCTTCACCGTTCTCCCTCTCGATCGGATTGCCCTCCCTGTCAAAACCGATCCACCTCTTGGCCTGGTTTCGCGCCTCCTTCGCTACCGCCTCCGCCTCCTTTTGGTCCTTCTGATGCTGATTTTCAATGGGTGCCTTTCTCTGGAAGAAGGACGTCGACTTGATGCGGTCTAGATCACCCTGGGTCTTTTTCAATATCGAATCTACGCCGGCTGTCAGGGCCTGGAACTTCTGCCACTCGTCCGAGCCACCGCCACCAGCAACCGAACCACCCGCGACGAGACCCTCTTCCAACCCCGTACCACCCTCTGAAGCGGATGCTGCTGCGGCTTTCTCTTGGGCCTCCGCCCGCTCACGTCTGTAACGCTCTAGCTCCTCCGGATCGAACTCGTCCTCCTCGGCACCCTTCTTTCCCTTCTTCGGCTTTTTCTTCTTCTTCAGGCCCTTGGCTAACTTGTGCATCCTCTAACGGCTACCTCGGTGTGGGGGAGGCCTCTGCGCGTCAATATACGTCATATCAGCCCACAAACGTCAGTTAAAGTTTCCTACATTTTTTCTTTGTTTCTTATCTTTTCTGTTTTTTTTTCGGTTCTTTGCTGGTACCAACGATCATCGGAATTGCGAAATGGGGAAAATCGAGTTTAGGGTCGGCGAAAAAGGAACTGAGAAACTACGTTTAATACGGCGCACGAAAAAGAAATGCGTGGTTGCTTTTTCTGCTTTGACGTTTTTAGAAGAGGAAGGGCATAGTTGCTTTCTCTGTTTTGTTATTGTCAAAAACGAACTCCCTAGTTACTTTTTCTGCTGCGTCGGTTGCAAAAAAGGAACGACATAGTTATTCTCTTTCGTCATTCTCATGAAGGAACTCCCTCGTTAATTTGTCTGCTTCGTTGTTCTGAAAAAGGACGCCCTAGGTACTTTTCCGCTTTGTCTTTCTCAAAAAGGTAATCTCTAGTTACCTTTCCTGCTTCGTTATTCTTAAATATATAACTCCCTAGTGATTTTGCGGGACATTCACTTCAGGCACCAAAGTTCATTTTGCATCATTTTCACAAAAAGTAATTTTCTAGTTTGTTCCGTTCTTTTGCGCCATTCACAAAAAGCCATTCCAAGTTTCTTTTTCGTCATTCACAATAAGTAATTCCTAGTTACTTTTTGTTTTTGCCACTCACCGTAAGTAATTCCCAGTTACTTTTTGTTTTTGCCACTCACCGTAAGTAATTCCTAGTTACTTTTTGTTTTTCGCCATTCACAAATGGTAATTCCTAGTTCTCTTTTTCTTTTTCGTTACCCGCACAAAATTAATTTCCATGACTTTTTCTTTATCGTCATTCCCAAAAATATTTCCCAGTTGCCTTTTCTACTTCGTAATTCCCAAAAAGTAATTCCTAGTCCCTTCTTCTATGTAATTCCAAGTTGTTTTTTTGCTTTTTCGTCACCCACAGAAAATAATTGCAAGTTGCTTTAACTTTTTCGTGATTGACAAAAAGTAATTCCCAGTTACTTTTTCGTCAACTACAAAAAGTAATTCCTAGTTACTTTTTTTCTTTATCGTCATTCACAAAACTATTTCGTGGTTACTTTTTCTTCTTCGTACTTCACAACAAGTAATTCCTAGTTACTTTTCTATTTTTTTACTCGCAAATAGTAATTCCTAGTTATTTTTCCTCTTTTTTTTCATCATCCACAAAAAGTAATTCCCGGTTATTTTTGCTCTTTCGTCACCCACAGTAAGTAATTGCCAGTGACGTTAACTTTCTCGTTATTCACAAAAAGTAATTCCTAGTTATTTTTTGCTTTTTCGTCACCCACAGCAAGTAATTGCCAGTTACTTTATCTTTTTCGTAAACTGCAAAAAAGTAATTCTCAGTAACTTTTTTCGTTTTCATCATTTCCAAACAGCAATTCCCCAGTGATTTTTAGGATCATGCCATTGGTTTTCTTGCAACTTGAAATTATTATTAGTTGTAGATAATTAAGGGGCTCCTTGCAAAATTGTTTTTTTCGAGACTCAGTCTTGAACCTCGATTGAAAGAAAAGGCTCTTCTGTGTTTCGTGTTCCGTATCACTGAGGCAATGGAAGTGTGCTAGGATCTTTGCCAGAAAAGCTGACGATCGATTCCTCGGCGCATCCCACGACGGATGTACGTGAGACGGTGTGCTCTCATTTGAGCTCATATCCTTTCTCTCCCTCTCTCCCTCCCTACCACCCACCCACCCTTCCTTCGTCTCTGTCTTCTGCTCTCTCGCATTCCTCTCACTCCGTGATTAAAAAAGATAACTATAATAAGAATTAAAAAATGGTGACACGCCGTTGGCTTATGTTAATTTAGAAACGATTTTTTTTCCATCGTCAGCAGACTCTCGTCGTCGTTCTTGAATAACCGAAGGTGACAGGTCGCGAACTTGTCGGGTATATATTCCAGTCGAGGTTAATCCCTGACTTCTTTGTCTCCGACGAAATATACGAGTATATATATATCAAATAACGCAGCAATGCTTGATGCAAAAGTTAACCATTTTCGAGATATTCTTATTTTTATTATATTTTGTTAAGTGAGGGGTAGGCAACTTTAAAAATTAAGTTTAAAAAAACGGTTGCATGGAATCAAACTTTTTTATTGTTTGAAGTTTGAGATTACAAACAAAGATCATGAACAAAGAATTATCAACAATAAAATAAGAATAATCTACAAATCCTTTTGAATTGGGGGTCCAAAACTCTGCAAGTCTAAAAACTATTTTTCTTTTATTGTTGATACCTCTTTGTTACTGTGCCTTCAAACTTCGAATAATGAAAAAGTTGGATGCCATATAACATTTTGTTTTAAACTAATTTATAAAGTTGCCTACGACTCACTTTAAAAAATAATAAAAATAATATCTCGAAAATAGTTCACTTTTGCAAAAAGCATTACTGGGTTATTTAATAGCGGAAAACATGTCCTGCACCTTTTTCACGGGATCGTGGCCAATAACCGGTAGGCCTATACATTAGGTGAAGGTAAAAGCAGTATACCAAAAGTTTAAACGTCATTATATTATTTATTGATGTTGCAGTTATATTTATATATATACAAATAGTTTTAAAAAATATATATGTTTCTCCCTATGATTCGAAAAAAAATAGTTTGCATAGTTTCATTTTAATTATTGTTTTTTATATAGATATTTTTAAATAAATGTAATCATGGTGTTTCTAGTTTCAATTTCATCCCATTATTTATGATCGCTGCACATTGTTTCAGTCTCGTCATTTCTTAAGGGGCTATACCAGTGTGACACTTTTAAAAAATCGATCTCTTTGGCCTTTTTCGATAGTTTATACTTTCAAGAATATCCTGTAAAAATTCCAAGGACGTATCTCCAATCATTTTATCTTGCAAAAATCGATAGTGAAATCTTTAAACACGTTTATCTCGAAATGAGATTTTTCAAATTTGCTGACATTGTAACTCAGAAAGCAATTAACCGATTGACTTGAAATTTGAACTGAGTACTCTCGAATATATTCGCTCTACAGTGACGTAGGATATTTTTGATCGGATGAAAATTGACGATTTGGCATTGAAAAAAACGACCATTTTATAGGCAAGAAAGCAGACTTTTTTTCATATCTACGCCATTTTATTAAATTTTGATATTTTTCGTAAATCCTACGTCATTGTACAGAAAATACCTTCCAGTTTAACGACATTTGTTCCTTTCTCGGTTTCAGCTACTCAATCGGCCGGAATCATTTCAGCAGTGGAGGAATTTTTTTTTGCGCCTCCGAAGGCAGTGCAAAGGTCAATTGGATGTCCATATTTTTCTAGGAAAAAATTATGTAATGTAGGTAAAATATAGCCAAATATATTCTTAATTTTCCGAAACATGTAATTGAGTACTTTTCTTCAAAAAAAATTCCCTAAAATCACCCAAATTTTCAGCGTTCACACTGGTATAGCCCCTTAAATGGCCGGTTCCACCTCTTTTCATCAATGCAAGTGTATTGTGAACAAAAAGAACGATAGTTTTTTTTTTTCAATAAAATATTTTTAGATTTTCGTATATGTTTAATTATTGTTATTTTCAATCAAGTGTGAGGCTCTATAAGTACTTTCCATTGTTTCAGTGAAATTTTTCTATCCTGCAATTAATCGACCGATACCCATTTCGTAACGAAAAATCGTGACCGAGTTTCTTAAATTGCTCAATATCATTGTCGCGCTTTGTCTTTCAAGTGCGGTTTTATTTTTTTTTTACCGTTAACTAATTTTTACAATTTGAAAAATTCGTAGTTTAAGGAATTATTGAAAATAAAATAAATGAAGAAATTGTATCGGCTCAAATTGAAATTGAATGGTTCAAAAATTGAAAATTATTTAAATATTTGTTCGTTATTTTTTTTTGTTACAGGATAAAATTCCGACAAAAAATCCAAGAAATTGGCGATCGTTTGTCAGGATAAAAAATAACGTGGCCCGAAAATGGAAAATTATTTGAAAATTTGAGCAAAGTTATTTTTTATTTTTATGTTGACAACCGGTCGCCACGTTCGATAACTCTCCTATTCCGGGAAGATAGGGGGTGCAAATAATCGACGAAGGAAGCGAACGATTCGTCGGGCTGTGTGGCGCGGATAATCGAATTTGACCCAGTTCGTCGTTCGACGAAACGCGGGCGCGCTCCCGACGCTGGCGACGAGCACGCTGTTTCAAGATTATCGATCGTTACCGGCCATACCGTTCGTTCTTTCTTCGCCAACCCCCGCCACTTATCATCGCAACCAAGCAACCCGAGGGACATTACCAAAAAGCCTGTTTTTCTCCAGCTCTCAAAAAACAAAAATAAAAACAAAAACACACCGAGCGAAAAGTGCGAGAGGTTATTATAAAAATAAAATTAAAAGTGGCACGAAATTCACCGGTACCGGAAGTAACCTTTCCCGATGTGGGAGAGACGTAGAAGGTTGCAATCGATTTTTAATAGCATTTGAGAAAAATCCGGAAAAATAGAACAGTGACCCTTCTCTCGCAAATAGTCAGAGATTTAAACGCCTGTTGATAGTTTATTATTATACTATTTAAAAATAATTAATTTCGATATTTTATGAGGAAAAGGGAGGATTCAAAGTAAGAGAAATGCGGAAACTTGTTTTTTTAACTGCAAGTTTTAACCCTTTTTTATGTTCTTTTTTTCCTTGTTCCATGGAAATAAATTCTGTACATATTACATAACTTTTCATTGCGGGACCATACGATTTTCATTGATTTTTTACAATATAATATATATATATATATATATATATATATATATATATATTACTTGATATTTATAAACATATAATGTGTATAATTTTGTGTATAAGAATATATAAATTTAGTTATAAAAATATAAAAATTCGAATTCATTAGACCCACTGAAATCAATAAAATGGATAATATATACATATATATATATGTGTGTGTGTGTATATATAATTAAATAGTTCTATAGATTACAGTGTGTTAAAATCGTCAAATATTTTCGATTGATATAGATAATGATATACATCTGATGTTTATAAATATAAAGGTTTTATAAATATACAATATACATAATTCAATGTTATATAAATTGTATATTTATTTGTAAATCAATTTGTAAATTGAAATATATATAAATATGCATATATATATATATATATATATATATATCGATTTATTTATATTTTTTTAATAGTGCAGTCATTTAGACGTCTTTAAGGCGGGACACCACGGTGACGAGTAAAAAAAATTATTTCTTGCATTCTCTCAAAGTATACATATTTTGGAATTATAAAAGAAATGTCATGTTAAAATATTAAAAACTGACCCAGTTACAGACGATTTCGTGACAACAGGTATCGAAACGATTGACGTATGCTGAAACTTTCAATCACGTTTTTATCGACCTGGCCGTAATCATAACTCTAGCTATAATTGTCTGATTTTTTAATTTGAAAAACGGAAATTTCCGTCACTGCTATCGTACGTATGCGTTTTGTTTTCGTTTAGTATTTTCGAAGCACTCGAATATACGTAAAAAATTCGCCTAAATTACACTTTTTTTTAACACCCGTCATTTTGTGATTTTTTTTCTCGAAAAACGTACAAGAGAACTACATTTATATAGATTGTAAAAGGTTTTTATTTTTATTTTTCAAACCAACCATCGTCAAGTTACCGATTTGGCCGATGAACCACATTTTTTATACAGAGGCTCTCTTATACCTCAATAGCGTTATTAATTTTAAAGTTTTTTGAATAAAAATTTACACGAAATAAGTTCAATGTATGCTTAATTACATACCGTTTTTTCCAAATCCCAATTAAATAATCAAGTAGAAAAAAAGATTCCGAAAAACGATCTTTTTCGGCCTGTCACGAAGATGTCCCCTTTAAAGCACCGAAACCTTCGAAAGTATTTTGTCACGAATTAAATTCAAGCGGAAATATATATTCGATTAAATACCATATACAATATGTATAGTACGTACACTATATATAATTAATTTTTATATATTGTATATTTATTTGTAAAGAAATTTATAAATTGAAAACATAATATATATATATATATATATATATATGTATTTGCACCGAAATCTTCAAAAGTATTTGCTCACAAATAAAACTCCAACCCGCAATGTAAATTTTATAAATAAATTCCAACCTCAAAATTGAAAAGCCCAGCACCATTGAAATATTGTCATTGATAGTAAAAATAAATAAATAAATCATTTGAACCAATCGTACTTCCGCTTGAACAATAATTCATCGATACCTATGTTTCTTTTTTCCTCCCTGACGAGAGAATAAACTTGTCAACTGTAGGAACTTGCAAGCGAGTTCGCGAAGATAGCGGAACGAGCTAGGTGCAGTATATGTGAGGAAACCCTCGATGAGAGACGCTCCCCAGAGTCAAGGCCACGGCCCGAATGAAACGCGATTTTTAAACAATTTTTTTCATAGCGATAAATAAGTACTAAAAATTGAAAACCGTCCGAAAACTTGGCTTAATTTTTTTTGAAAAATGAAGAAAAAAAATGTATTAGATTTCATTATTGCATCGATGCATTTTTGGATCGATCAAGGTTCACTTTTCGGAGTATTTTTTCTAGCGATCCTGGCAAAAATTGCGCCCAAAATAATGGCGAACGGTCGTCTCAAAATTGCACTTGTATCAATTGAGAAAAATATTCCGCATATCGACAAAATTTTCCATGTTAACCCGAATTTATGAAAATTACGTCATAAAGTGTACGATGGAAATGGACACTACAAATTGCTCCAAAAATCCAAAGTACCGTTCGTTTATTCAGTACTGATATACGTACAAAAAAAAATAAAAATAAATTAAAATTAAACAATTGTCAAACGATAAAGATGTTAATGTAAATGTTTCGAAAATCAAATTTAAAAAATAGTCATATACACACAGGTATATTATTTTTCAGTTCCCCCCTATTATTGATATTATTTTAATAATGAACTCCATTTTTATTACTAACTTTAGGCCTCTACGGCCGTAAAAAAATACTCCAAAATTCCTCACTCTATCTCCTCACAAATTTCCCACTTTGCTCTCCATCCACAGCCATTTTTGTCATTCTCAAATCTTCCCTCCCGAGCTTCTCGGATAAAACTCCCACCGTAGTTATATTCCCAGCGACGATTACTCTCCATTAAAAATGAATAACAAAAATTGATAAACAAATAAAATGACTGAATAAAAAATTGATAATAAAATTAATTATCAAGACAAATAATAATAAAAATTAAGAAATAAAAAATCAATAATAAAATGTATTATGAAAAAAAGTATTAATACTACAATTGAAAATTTCTAAAAATAGGAAATAAAACAGTCGCTGAAAAAATTATGTTTTTTTCATGTTTTTTCTTCAGATTATCTTTTTTCTCTTTCATTCGAACCGCAGGAATTTGCGCATAAAAAATTGCTCCGAAAAAGCACAGAGCCGGACATGAATCATCTTTTCCAAATTGGAGCCGAATCCTCACTCCCCTTTCCCAACCCTTCCACAATCACTTCGGCAATCTTAATCGATGTGTCGATGGTTTTTTGCTTTTTTTTCACCTTTTCCAACAACCCTCTTAGGGCTGTGACGGGACGCGAGTAACCGGAAAAGAATTGCCCTAACCGGAAGTGTCCCGAGAGGGGTCTTCCTCACAAGAGTTGTGGCGAGGGAGGGGGTGATAAAAATGCACACGAAGAATATTCGCGTGGGTGCGAAGCTTTTTCTCATACCCCCACCCTCTTAAAAAATACAACAAAAAAAAAAGTTAATCGGCGGAGGCGTGTGTGTTATATACTTACGAATGGAGCCTCATCAGCCACATTGATTCCGTGCACATTTTATTTGCGTCATCATCCCGCAAGACCGGCCACCACCATTTGCCCAAAAGTGACGAAAATTCCGACAAAAAAAAACCCGAACTCGCGTGTTCTCGATGAAGAAGCGTAAATACGACGAAAAAAAAACAAAAAAAAACCACTCAAAATGTCCTCCCCCGAGAAAGTTGTTCTTACGGGGTGGAAAGAGAGAAACTGCAAAAAAAGAAGGACGAATCGCGGGCACGTTTAAACGCGACTTTTTATCCGACTATCCTTGCGAGACTCGTATGCCGATTGTTTTTCTTCTTTTCTCTATTTTTCCTTGTCCTTAGCCCTTAATTTTATTGCACATGATGAATTTTTTTTTTAACTCGTTTCCTTTCGTTCGTTTTTATCCCGTAAGTGCCGGAGAGCCACAGGAAGACTCTGGTCTCGTAGACGAAGGCGACTCACCTCGTACTCCTCCGGCGACACGGCCGCTGAGCTATTTCCAGCATCGATCCGTTCGCAGGGAATGCTGCGCGCACACCCCACCGGCCTCGTGCCGCCAGAGACCTCTACCTATATATATGTGTGTGTACGCGCGCGTATATATAGATGTATACACACATGTGAAAATTCGCGCGCGCGCGCGAATGTGTGTGTGTGTGTGTGTGTGTGTGTGTGTGTGTGTGTGTGTGTGTGTGTGTGTGTGTGTGTGTGTGTGTAGTAGTAGTAGTAGTAGTAGTAGTAGTAGTGTATGTTGTGTATGGGTGTGGATGCGTTGGTGGAGGTGTGTGTACACGTTACTATATGTGCATATTGGTATATAAAGCAAGAAGGGTCGCGAAGTAAAGGTTCACTGTCGAAAAATCAACCCCCGCGATGTCGCCGTCAACGCCCCCTTCCCCTTATGTACCCTTCCTCTTTTTAATCCCTCTTTATTTGTATTATTCTCATTTATTGTTATTATCTTATTATTTATTATCATTATGATCATTTATTGCTATTTATTTTCATATAACACTAATTTATATTATTGTATCTTTTCATGTATATATTATATAATTATATTTACAAATATATATTTTTATTTGCATTGTTATGACGTTTTACTACTATTCCAATTTTTTAAATTATGATTATGTGGTTTTTTTTCCGGGTTCCAGCATTCCCGTGGGGGTTTTCGCCTATTTCCCGCTCCCAATTGAACCCTTGCATATCACTCACTACCCGCACTTCGCCTAACTTAACTAATATAACCTAACTTCCGGTGTGTCCATAGCCGCCCTAAGCTACACCGGTTGTCTTGAGCTACGCATTTACCGTGGGAACGGGGTAACTGGGGAAACCCCGTTTATTACTATTTATTGCTCCATGTGGCCCATTTATTAATATTTATTGCTATTGATTACTATATATTACTGTTTATTACGTTGCAATATTATTATATTTTCATATAATTATAATTTATATTATTATTATTATCATATATATACACACCTGCATACAATCATATATCTTCTATATAATGAAAACACCATGTTTTTTTAGTGTTATCGTCATCATATTATTATGCATTATGAAGAATAAATACGTTTATAAATGAATGTTTTTCAAACTCAAGTCTTCCTTTAATTCAATATTGAATACTCAATTCTCATGATCGTTGATCGAGACAATTAATGGGTATTTGATCGGCCTAATTTTCTTCCGTGCAGAAGAGTTCATCTTATCAACTACATGTTGTTCGGAGGTACTCATGTCCGATAAAGGATGCTCGGGGATCATTCGATGACTGGCATTGTCAGAATAGTTGAGGTTTGAGATGTTGGGTATGAAATTTATATATAAAATGGTATGAAATAAGATGCGTACTCCGACGCGAGAAACTTTTATTTTTTCTTCGCCGTGACATTGATTCCATTTCCGGTATCGAGACCCAGGCTGTTCCGTAAAGTGTAACATCCTCTTACCGAGAATGAAATATTTTTAAATCCACACGCAAGGCGCATGCGCGAGTACCGCGGCGCGCGCATGCGCCCGAGAGTCGAAGAAATAACCAAGATGGCCGCTGTACTCCAGGAATCGCTTATCGAGTAGACGAAAAGGTCGAGCCAGCTCGGTTCATTCATCAATCCGGGTTACCTCATCACGATAAGAATATGACTGTGATAAGAGAAGTAAAAAATTATTTGGCCGAGTCGAGGCGTGCTTTTTGTTCGCGGGCGACGAGAGCGCGACGCGTAGTTACGCTGATCGCCGAGAGATGGCGGGACCCCGCGGTTTTTTCACGCGCGCGCCAACACGCCACAAAACGGAGCGCAAACGCGTAAGCTCTCGCGAGAGTCTTCCAATCTGATGGTCGTTCGTTTGCTCGATGGCAGGCGATGTTATTCGATTATTCAGTGCGGTGACAAAGTTTACGAAGAGAGCGCATTAATCGTTGAAACTAAAGCGTACGTAGAGTAATAAGCGTACGGGAAGGTGCGTTAACATTGAGAATTGCATCGTCGTAACGAACGTCGCGCAAGTGTCGTTGCGGTCAAGCGCGAGGCCGCGGAGTCTCGATCGCGTTGTCGCCTGCGCGACTCCCTCCTGGTGCGGGACTCGCGTATCCTCCGGACTCGCTTCAATCGTAACAATATACCCACCCCGTTCGAACAATCGCTCGAAAAATTCCACGTTTCTTTATTTCTCTTGGTTTCTTTTTCTCCAATCCAAACGTTCGAGGATTGTTTTCGATGTGAGGTTATGTTTCCCGTTCGCCCGAAGCTCGTCACTCTGCAACACGAACCCGATGATATTTATAACATGGTAGGTCATCAACGTTACGACTCGTTCCAGCATCGTTACTCGCATTATTTTCTTAAAGAAGAAAAATGTTGCGAGATATTTTCTTTGACGAAATTGACGGCACGTCGTCGCACACGCAGCTCGGACGCGTCTCGAACGCTTGATCCACCGATGGTGAAAGAATACTGATGTTTTTTTCTCCTTTTTAGACGCAGATACGTCAGATAAAAGTTCAACTTCGAAGTTTTCGCGAGTTCCGCCACGTCGTTGCTCGAGGGCAAAAAAATTGTATGTCGAAACGCGCGTGGTTACATGTTGGTGCGAAGAATCGCGAGCCCGGGAATTTTATTGGCGAGGGCAGAGAAATTGTGGGCGAGAGTTAGCGACCGTAGATATGTTCACGATTTTTCGCGGAAAAACTGCGCTAAATTGCGTCCATTTTGGCGTTCTTTTTGTCGAAGAGCAAAGTAGCGGAAACGCGTCTGAGCTGCAGAAGGGAACTCTTATCGGACGTGTCTGCGGTGTGAGAAAATCGGTATCCCTTACCAGCTGTCGATGAAGCACTCGAGCATCTTTGACACTTTCTTTTTCAATACCGCTGCTCCTCATGTTTGGAAAAAGGCGTTAAAATCCGTTTTGCGATATCTCAGCAGGGAATTAAAAAACTGGGGTGGAAAAGGCAAATGGGGAAAAGAAAGCAAGCACATGTTTGTTGGTACGGAGAGGTACGTCATTTGGCGAATGGATGAGCTTGAAGTTTGCATCGTTGGAATGCAACGAAGAATAACAATTCTGAATTCCTTTATTTCATTCTATAATAAAAAGATCGTTTATAACAATAAAGATATAGAAAATAAAATGTAAGAAAGAATTTTGTTGGGTTCCAACGATGCAAAATTCAACATCATGGCGAATGGACTGAAACATTCCCAAACACAGGGTATTGGTAAATAATGTGGCAAATACGGCCAAATAGCTTTTGAGAGTGATATGGCAAACAAACCCAAACTACATTGGAATCCCCCTTGGCAAATGAAACAGAAAAAATTACATAAGGAAATAATTTGGTAAAACTAAACAAACTACATTTAAGAGGTATGCCCAAACCTATACAAACTACATTGGAATTCCATTTGGCAAATGAAACAGAAAAAATTACATGAGGAAATAATTTAGCAAAACTAAACAAACTACATTTAAAAGATATTCCAAACAAACCCAAAGAAACTGCGTGAAAAGATAATTTAGCAAACAAGCTGCATAAAAAAAGAATTGGCCGAACAGACCCAAGAAGATAATCTAGCTGACAAATTCAAACGAACTGCATTTAAAAATAACTCACTGAACAAACCCAAACAAACTACAATAAAGAATAATATGCCAAACAAACGCAAACAAACTGCAACAAAGAATAATATGCCAAACAAACCGAAACAAACTACATCAAAGACTAATATGCCAAAGAAACCCAAACAAACTACAACAGAATAATATGCCAAACAAACTACAACAGAATAATATCCCAAACACACTACAACAAAATAATATGCCAAACCAAGTGCACTAGAAATAATTTAGCGAACAAACTACAACAAAGAATAATATCCCAAACAAAGCCAAACAAGCTGCATGAAAAAAGAATTTGCCAAACAAACCCAAACAAACTGCAATGAAAAATAATTCACCAAACAACCCGCACTCAAATATAATTTGCCCAACAAACCCCAGCTAGTTTCATCACACGTACCGAAAAAACATAACAGCATTAAGGCAGTAGCCTGGTCTAGAGCGAGATTTTTGACATCATTTTTGGGTTGGAATAACTTTTAAACCGTTGAAGTTGTCTTGATGAAACTTTACATATGTATTTATTGTTCCTTTGAGAATGTATCTAAATGAAAAAAAAATATTTTAAATATTTTCATGTAGTTTTTAAATTTTTTTACAACATGGTCCGCCGAAAACTGCCCCAATCGGTGCCCACTCTGGGTGATGTATGCATCTGAAAAAAATATATATATATTCTCAATCTGTATGAGTATTCCGAGAACTGGTAGCAAAATTGATACTTAAAAAAATGTTACAAAATGGCGGCCTGTTAAACTTTGATTAACGATATTTCATACATTTTCGGGTATTCGACGATTTATAAAATGTGGGCAAAATTATTGTTCGACTTAATTCTGCTACCAGTCCTCAGAAAGAGGCTACCGAAGGTATGTGCGAAATTTGAGCTCGATCGGTCAATTAGCTATCGAGATATCGTGGGCGCCGATTTGAAAAACATAGTTCTGACATAAACGCGTTCACAGTTTTGATACCGTTAGATGAGGTTCGCGCGCGACGTGCTTATACATTCTATTACTCTACTAATTTTTGAAATATCAATAAACAGTTTTCACGAGCGTATTGAGAAAGGTCTAATGAATAACAAAATGAAGAAAAAGAAATCGATTTTGTCAAATTTCTAGACCAGACTACTGCCTTAATCAATGTATCTATAACGGCGGATACGTTATTTGGCTCCGTTCTCGTTTGTCATTGCAGGAGAAGAAGTACGGCAGACGGAAGATATTAGGGTGAGGCGAGAGGGTGCGCGAAGCAGATGGATGCCGGGTCTACGAGCGGTCAGGTTATGGTAACGTTGCGTATGAAACTGTCCAAAGATTTAGAAAAAAAAAAAAAAAAAAAAACCAATCCAAGTGCGTCGATCCGACGACGACGACGTACGACCGTTGCGGTTTTCTCTAACCTCGGCAATATTAAAATTGAAGGACGAAAGCGTCGTCGGGGTCGCACTTAAGGAAGAATCAGACGGGAGATTTGGGCAGTCTTACATCGAGGACATCTGTCCGGCGACGTTCGGCAAGGTTTTCCTACCCATCGACAGCCATGAAGTGGATTTCACAGATGAAATGGTGATGAGACATACACACAATCCAAGAGAGAAAACATCTCATTGTAACAAGTTTTTCTTTGCGCGCGTTATAACGGGAGAGAGCGAAAGAGCGACGAATATCGCTAAAGAGTAAACAAAGAACGAAAAAAAAAAACAAAAAAAAACAAACGAAATCAATATCTAAAGGGAATGTGATTAAAGAATGGGAGAACGAAGAATCGCGGGCGATTGTATTCGAGAGAAGTAAAAGTTGCGATTGCAGGTCAAGCTGGAGCTAGAGAGTCAGTCGGGCGAGCATCATATCTGGGCGGCGCAGTTAGCCACGACGACGCTCTGCGAGCAGGACGACTGCGGCATACACGGGAATCCCAGTGGCGTTGAGAGCGCCCCGGAGTCCTCCGGTCGGGATTCCGCGGTGGATCGCGAGGTGAAGGAGGACGACGACGAGGAGGAGCAGGTCCGCGAGGAGGAGGAAGAGGAGGAGGTGACATCGTCGTTGGAGAACGAGGCTTCGCTCGATCGGGACTCTGACAAGGATCGTCGCGATGACGAGGACGCAAAGCCGGACGATTCCACCTCCAAGTTCTACAAGATTCAGTGCACGATTTGTAAAAAGTGGTTTCTGAACAACGACTCGATGATAACGCATTTGAGAAATCACTGCGGGGGAAGCGGTGCGATGCCGAGCTCGGGTGAGCAGTGTCAGGTCTGCCAGCAGACGTTTCACGACGGCTCGAGTCTTCACGCGCACATGCTCAGCCACGTCGGTGCAAATCCAATCGAGTGCAACCTATGCCAAAAGAGATTCGCCTACAAGTGGTGCCTGAGAAATCACGCGTCTCCGACGAGCACGAGCGCGACTAACGCGACGGGAAAAAGCTTCGACAATTGTTGCCCGACGGGAAGCAACGTGGTGGTGGTCGGTAGCGAGAACGTCGGTATATTACCCGGTGGTGTTTACGCCTACGAGAGCGTCGAACAAGCGAGAAAATTGTACGAGGATCGTAATTCCGGCACCGAGGACGCATCACGCCTGAAAGACGAAAAATCCGACGTCGAGCCACGCTCGGGCAATCGTTGCGAAATTTGCCGTACGCGTTTCAAGGATCGCGAGAGCCTCGACAGGCACGCGATCGTACACGCCAACGAGACCGGCACAGCCTACAAATACGATCTCTACGCGTCAACGTTGTTTCGCGACAAAGTTGAAACGCCACCGCGCGCCTCGACTCACGCGAGCAACGCGGCGAAACAATTCAAGTGCGCCCTCTGCGAAAGATCGTTCTCCCAGAGGACCGCTCTCAACAATCACATGCTCGCGCACAGCGGCGAAAAGCCACACGCCTGTAACATTTGCGAGAAAACGTACAAGCGCAAGTCCGAGCTCATAAGACACACGATGGTGCACACGGGCGAACGGCCCTACGAGTGCAAAGAGTGCCTAATGACGTTTCGCGAAAAGGCCAAATTGAATTCGCACATGCTCGTGCACACGGGCGAAAAGCCACACGAGTGTTACATATGTCACAAAGCTTGCGCGCGAAAATCCGATCTCAACAGTCACATGCTGTCGCACACCGGTGGCCAGTACGATTGCAAAGTTTGCGACAAAATCTTCACGCGAAAATCCGATCTCAACAGGCATACGTTGATACACACCGGGGAAAAGCCGTTCGCTTGCGAACACTGCGATATGGCGTTTCGCGAGAGAACGCGACTCAATTCTCATATGCTCGTGCACACCGGGGACAAGAGACACGCGTGTCACATTTGCGGCAAAAGCTTTCGCGAAAAGTCGTCACTGAAGAAACACATGCTCGTCCACACCGGCGATCGACCGTACGAGTGTTACATCTGTAAAAAGAGCTTCACGCAAAAGACAACGCTCAACAGTCACGTACTCGTGCACACCGGTGGACGAGCAACGGATACCGGGGAAGGAGGTGCAGGTAGCTACGAGTGCGACGCTTGTCCAAAATCGTTCAGGGACAAATCGTCGCTGAGAAAACACTCGCTCTTTCACGCGAACGAACGTGTCCACGAGTGCAACGTGTGCTTCAAACAGTTCCCACACAAGGCGGCACTCGGCACACACGCTGCCATCGATCATCCCTCGTAGCTCGTCCATTGACGATCGTGGAAAACAAACATTATCGCGATCTCGCGTACGAAGCCCGCGCGATTAATCACGCCGGATTTGCTGCTTTTTTTTGGCTTCGCTTTCGATCGGTCTTTTTCATCATCCGGTTTTGAATTGCAACGGGGTTTTTGGACAATCTGTTGCGGTCGAAAATAAGTCAGGTGGACGTGAATTTCATTCGAGGCTTCGAGGCCAACTCGCGGTCGGGCGCTTTCTGTCCGGGCAAATCGTTCGAAATTTTGGAGATCCGTCTTGAAAATGATTTTTTTTTCCGAATTGAAGAACTCGGTTCGCTTCTAAACAATGAATTACATTTTTTCTTGCGATATTCAGATATGGATGGCCGATAAACTTTAAAGATTTCTCTTAAAATCGAAAAATATATATATCTTTTGTAGAATGCCGTACGAAAATTCGGTTCACCTCGAAGATTTCTATTAAAATTGAGGACTAATTGTATTTGGCATGTTGAAGTGCGGATTTCCAGTCTACGGAGTCGAAAGCGTAATGCCAAATTTAATTTTCCACCGCACAGTGAGATTCAATTTCCCAGTCACTGGATAATTAAATCTGCATGTAGTAACTGAATCTATACCGGAAAAAGATCGACAGAGAACGAAGAAAAAATGGTAGAGTAGCACAATCCCCAGATTCATCCCTAAAAAGTTACTTCCTAGTTACTTTTTGAGTACTTTTTTCGGTAAGGGGAGAATGGAAACCTCGGCAAGAATTTCAGGACAAAGGGAAGATTGTAGCCCTTGGTAATTCTCCGAAACTAGGGAATGAAGCCCCTGGTTACTTTTTGGGACTAGGAGAAAATTGAGTCACAGTTCTCGAGGTCTGGGGGAAAATTGAGTCCCTGGTCAGTCGTCGAGGACTAGGGGAAAATGAGGTCCCTAGTCGCGTTTGGGGATAGCGTTGCTCTGCCAGAAAAAAAACAGCTAAAAAAGAAGAAAAACAATTATCCCAATTCATCCAGCGCGTTAGCGAGGCTCGCGAAGTTTCGACTGGAAAGTCGTTCGTGGCTTTTTATCGTACCGCGTCGCGCAATTGATCGGCCCGGGGACTTGCGAGTCCGGGATTGCTGCGTATTTAGTTCATATACAAGGCACACGCGTAGTTCGGAAAATGTGTGATGAACTTACGAAGTGGGAAGGGGCGGGGCGCGGCGGTGCAAGAGATGATAAAAGAACAGTTTAACGACATTCATGATTCAATTATGTTTACGAGTGGGCAATGTAAATAATCACGTAAAATATGCATATAGTATAAATAAGAAGGTGAAATATACAAACGTGAGTATGTTAATAGACAGAGAACGAGAGTAAGAATGTTATTGGAGAAGAGGGAGCTGGAAAATACGGGAGGAATCAATTGGTTTATTGATTCATTTATTATTGCATGCCTTGGTATCAATCTTGGGGCAACGAGAAAACGATCTTCATGTATGTCTTGGAGAATACGTTCAGGAAGAGAAAGAGAGAAGGAAAACAGTGAAAGTTAGAGGAAGAGAAAGGAAGAGAGTAAAAAGAAGGTAAAAGAAAGAAAGAGAGAGGAGGGGGGCGAAAGAAAGGGGAAACGTGAGAGGCAGAGAGATAAAAAAGGAAAAGTGTGAAAGAGGGAGAGGGTTAGAGAGGATGGGGCTAAGAGAGAGAGAGAGACAGAGTTAGAGAAGATGGGGTTAGGCCATAGTAACGGGTATAAAATCATGTGCGAAGTAAACATTTTTTTCCGTACGAAAAAGTGATTCGCTCATAAAATTAATTACACATCTATTTAGTATGAATATGAAGCTGTTACAAAATGTATATTTTTTTTCGATGTACAAAATGGCCGACTACGTATATATCTACGGCGAACGCTGCGCCAATTTTAGCTTCCATGTACAGGGATTTTCCCCCTTTTTACATTTCCCTCCATT
Source organism: Ophion obscuratus (assembly GCA_964007375.1). Lineage (NCBI taxonomy): Eukaryota > Metazoa > Arthropoda > Insecta > Hymenoptera > Ichneumonidae > Ophion > Ophion obscuratus. The sequence goes on along the minus strand of OZ023319.1, from coordinate 19,469,431 downwards.
TTCTCCAATCCACATCCCTAATCGATCCCCACCTTGCGGCCGCAGCCGACTTCCCCCTCTATCGCATTCACCATGACGTTTCTTTTTGTTTCTTTGTTTTTTGGTTTTTTTTTTTTGTCATGGGTATAGGGAAACTGCGGAAAACCTATACCAATACAGCCGGTCACGAGTTCGCTTCCCAGCCTCGGAGCTAGTCGCGTTTCGTCGAGAAATAGCTCACAGGCTACAGCCATACACATCCGACACACACACGTACCGGTCCGTGTGCGCGGCGTCTGTGTAGAACTGGAGCTACGTCACGCCTGTGTTTTTATTTCTCGCCGAAACTACGAGACGGTGATTCGAACCCGCGACCTCCCGATGTGTTGATTTCAGAGGCAGGCACGCTAACCACTAGACCAACACATCGGTTTTGCCGACTACTTATATTTTCTTTCGTTATCTTTTTTAAGGCGTTCCGCGGCGTGACATTTAGCATCCACAATTTTTTACCTAGACCAAAAAAAACAAAAATTCTTGTCAATCTACATTAGAATACCTAGAAAAGTACGTACGGAATTTAAAAAATATTGTTTTATTCAAAAGTTGTAGGTATTTGAATTGAGCTGTAGGTATTTGAATGAATTTTCGGTGAAACATTTCGTATAAAACTGCTCATAAAATGAAAAGTTTTCGATTAATCAGAAATTCCGTACGTACACCTCTGCGAAATGCAATTAGGAACATAACTTTTAAATTTGAAGTAAATCGAGTGAAAATTGTTGAAGTTATTTGTCACGCCAATCGGAAAAAAGCTGTTTCGAGAAAAACGCGGTTTAAAGTTTTAGGTACTCTATGGCTGTGCCAGAGGTGGGCTTACGTTGCACGCTCAAAGTCGGTGAAAAAAAAATTTCTTGCTATAAACCGAATAGTAACTTATTCTTACGATGATAAAGAACCGTTTTAGCGGGAAAAAATCGATTCTTTGAAAATTCTACTGTGGCCTTACCCCTTAAGAGAAAGAGAGAGATTATGATTGTTTTTTCATGTTCTAGGACTGAGACGTCCTCTAACACGACACTCATACATCACACAGTTCAATTGAAAATTACAGGAAAATGAAGAAAGAAAAAAGGGTTTCATATAAATGTACTAGAAAAATGCGTATAGTAGACTGAGTAAAGAGATAAGAAAAGGCGAGAGAGAGAGAGAGAGAGAGAGAGAGAGAGAGGGACTGAGAAAGGAAGAGGAAGAAAAGGAAAAAAGTGATAAAGTTAGAGGAAAGGAGTGAGAGGGAGAAAAAGGAACAAAGGAAGAGAGTGGGAGAGAAATAAAGAGAGTAAGGACAAAAACAAGAGAGCGATAGAGGAAGAGGCTAAGACGGAGAGAGAAAAAACGAAAAGAGTCAGAATTAGTACAGAAAAACTAAGAAAAAGAAAGAAAATACGAACGAGGACAAGAGAAAAAGGATGAGAGAGAGAAATGACGAGAGTAAGAAAAAAAACCAGAGAGAGGCAGAAAAAGGCAGAAAGAGCAGGAGACATTTTGGATAAACTTCCGAAAAGCTGTTACACCCGATTTGGCTGAAATTTTTTACAGATGTTCCATTTAATATATAAAGACATCCCCCAAAGGGATTATTGGCGCATTCCAATAGTTCACGAGAAATCGAATTTTAAAGTTGATGTTCTAGCCCGCACGAGTATATTTATATCGCTCACCACGCCCGATCGATATCCCCACTGTGCAGCGTTTATCTCAAAACTGCATTTTTTAAGTTGGCCGGAAACGTAACTCAAACAATTTTCAACCGATTCACTTGAAAAGTTGAATATATCTTGAAAAATACATTGTGAAAGTACGTAAATTGTTTTTTATATTACATATTTCATTGGTTATTAACAATTATCTGACGATTTTTTAGGCAAATTTTTTGGGAAGTGAAAAATTGGCCTAAAAAATCGTCTGATAATTGTTAATAACAAAAGAACGATGCAATATAAAAAAAATCCTACGTACTTCCATAGACAATGTATTTTTTAAGATATATTCAACATTTCGAGTGAATCGCTTGAAAATTGTATGAGTTACGTTTCCGACCAACTTAAAAAATGCAGTTTTGAGATAAACGCTGCACAGGCGCCATTTTGAAATTAATCGCTTCAAAGAAATTATTGTATACAATCACCGATATGTATGATAAACACCCTTTTTTGTAATCTCGATTCATTTTGTAGTTTTTCTGAAGAAAAAAATCCCCAAAAAGCCTATTTTTTCGGCCTCTAGAGTGGCCTAACCCCTTAAATGGAACATCGTGCAAAATTTCAGTCAAATCGGGTGTAACAGCTTTTCGGAAGTTCACCCGAAATTTTATCCGATTTTCGTATCTTGCTTCAGTTGAACTTCAGGGAAAATTAATTAATAACATTAGTAGTAAAGATTTTTAATCGTGCAAACAAAAATCATAAATAGTACCTAAACTGAATAATACAAAATACAAGGTTATTGGAGAGAGCGAGAGAGAGAGACATTACATTCAATTTTCTTATCTTCTCTCAGATAAACTTCAGAGAAAATGAATGAATAATATTAGTAGGTGGCTCACTGAAACAATACAAAAAATAGTCATAAATTGTAGTTAAACCAAATAATACAAAATAGCAAATTAATAGAGGCGCGAAAGAGGGAGAGGAAGAAAAGACTGAAATCATTGGTCCAGTCGCATTATGGCAGTCTTGTTGTATCCGCAAACTGCCAAAAATTTTCCTCCCGGATGCCAATGTCCCGAGATCACTGTGATTCCTCTCGGCGAAGGATAACTCGTCGCTTCTCTGCTTGCTCGCCACTCGTACACGTACGGGCTCTCAGTGAAGACGCACAATCTCGCCGATTTCGGATTCCAGCACGCACCTGACGGCGAAAAAAAAGTATCATCAAAGAGAACGCGAAAGAAAGTCTTTCCCGGAGTTTAGAAGATATCTTCCGTGCGAAAATTACCGGAAATTGGCCTCTTGAGCAACAAGTGATCGACGCTGTCCTCGGCGATGTCCCATATCCAGATGGTCGACGAATAGAGCTGATGCCTCGTAGCGAGGTAACGGCCGCAGGCGCTGTATCGGAGAATGTCGAATCCGGCGATTGACGGTACGTCGACGCTGATGCGACAACTCGACGCTATCGGTATATTTATAGGTCGCTCCAGAGCCTCCTCCACTGAACGGGGAAACAAAGAAGCGCTTGATGAACACTGCAGTCGTTCAGTTGTCTAGGGTTATGTTCCGATATTACTGACGGTACTTTGAGCACCACGAATGCCGTTCCGATATACGCCGCAGTAAGATCGCGGTTCGCTTTCGTGATCTTATGACGTCATTGTTTTTGTCGTCACTTCCTGCTGCGATTACTGCCGTTCGCGACGTGAGGCATCTGAAGTAAAAGTAAAATTGCGGGTGGGGAGCGCGAATCGCAGTATCCTGTCGATGTCGTTCCGTTATACATGTGCCACAGTACAGAAGAAATAGCGCCAGCAAAAACGGAACGGTCTTGCAGATGTATTCAGTGACGTCACGTTGACAGTACTTGCAGTGAATATCGGAACACACCCTATGTCGATCGAATACGAGATGGTCGTCGGGTGCGTTTGACTTACACTCTTTTGGCATTCGTGAATTTCGCTCACAAGGAACATCTCTCAGGTGACACCCTTCGATTTTGTTGAAATTTGGATATGTTATAAAGCACCGAAAAGTAAGCGATACGGATTTTTTTTTATCGGCGGAAAAACGGTTTTAAGGGGTGAAACAAACCCTCGAAAATAAGGGTGTTTTTCGGCGATAACGTTATCGTTCTCATCTCCAATGTATAGTGTACAAAAAAAAATAAACATTGCAATGTGAATTTTTTTTTAATATCTCGTATCGTTCACGCGTTATCGATGAAAAACGAAAAACATCCCCATTTTCGAGGGTGCGTTTCAGCCCTGAAAACAGTTTTTCCGCCGAAAAAAAATATGTATCGCTTACTTTTCGATGCTTTATAACATATCCAAATTTGAACAAAATCGAAGGGTGTCACCTGAGGTTCCTTGTCAGCCCCCTGACACTGGCCTACTACTCCCATACGATAAACGAAAACGCGTTTTGTCCCGGCTTTTTAGTTCTTGAAATCGCCACCACCTAGCGTTGGCTGTTATGTGATAGCCTTGGGCTCTGAATACTCCGAACAGCTGAACGATTCGATACTTCGTTTTGTGCTGTTGTCGTTATTGCGATAACAGCACGAACTGTTACAGCGATAACAGAATTCATCATACACGCGAATAATGGTTTTCATAGAGGTATCTACACTAGACTTTCATACATGTAAAATATTCGAAACACCGGTGTAACTTACATATATGTGCATGCCTGTCACACGACTACTAGCGCCACAGTACGGCAAGGACATTTTGCGAACAACATTTATCTACCATTGTCAGCTACCAGGGTTCGCTCATGTCGTTCGACTTGGCGCCGTGCGCTCTTACGGAAACATTTATGACGTCATCACAGCTGCCGTATTGTGCTCACAAAGGCTTCGCTCAGCGAGATAGGCAAGGAGACTAGAGAGAAGGAGTCGACACTCCCGCCTCAAACAGTTCTTTCAATCGGTCGCAGAGATGTAATGCTCAGTTCCGCCGCAGGCGTCGCTAGTGTTCCCCAGAGCCCATAATATATAGTAATAGAAAACTGCATAAAGTGAAACTGACCGTGTTATGGCGGCAAAATTGTTTGCGCCTTTCAAACACAAATATATCTGTCGTGTACACTAGCACAGCAGCATCGACCTATGTGTATGATAACGGAGATGACTCCTCGCGAGTCAATGAGATAAAGGGAAACAGTAAACACTCTAGGTAGGAATTATAAAACAAATTTCAACTATTGATGGTAGTAAGTTAAAAAATATATTCTTCCATGGTATTTTTGTTCGAGTTCTTTTGAGATTGGACGAGTTCTTTGATTGGTTAAAATTGCTTCAATTCGCTCGTACAACCAGATACCTGTACGAATGCAAAAGAAAAAAATTAAAATTACCGAGGCTCGAACTCAGGACCTTCAATTCAGTAATCTAGCGTAATCTAGCAATAAATATAATCTTTTCATATTTAAGTGATTGCCGCGCTTGGGGTTCAATTAGGCTTGACGGCTTGTTCGGTTGGTTCATCGCTTAATTCAATTCATATTTAGCTTCTTTTTTAAACGTAACTAGCAAATAAGGGGCCGTCCATATATTACGTCATCGATTTTTGCTGATTTTCGACCCCCCCCCCCTACAATCATCCTATCGTCATTTCCTTATGACCCCCCCCCCTCTCGCAAAATTGACGTCATTACCAGTTTGGCAAAATTAAAACATTTGCGGATTTGAGAAAAATTGGGTAACATTAAAACATTTTGTTATAGAATCATCTTTTATTATTTTGTACTTTGGCAATGTTTATTAATATAATAATATTATTCTTCCCTATTCTTTAGTTTTCTTTGGATAGCTCCCACATTTTGTTATAGAATCATCTTTTATTATTTTGTACTTTGGCAACTTTCATTAATATTATAATATTATTCTTCCCTATTCTTTAGTTTTCTTTGGATAGCTCCCACGGAGTTTTCACCCATTCCTGCAAATCCTGGATCACGGGTAATATCTCTGTATCCTCCCCATATTCATTTTGGCTCGATCGAACTATGTTCATAGGTACGCTGTTATTTGAAGTTCTCGAATATAATGTAGACAAACCTTATGTAATAAATAAATAAATAATGAGTTCAATAATTAATACAATTAGGTACTTGCAAAATATTTTTCATCACTCAAGCGGGGAAACCATTCTAGTTGTACAATATACTATTGTACATTTTGAAGTAACTGGTATCACAAGAATGACGTCAATTTCGAAACGCCCCCCCCCCCCCCTCATCCATCATTTACCGTCATCCGCAGACGACCCCCCCCCCCCAATTTAGAATGACGTAATATATGGACGGCCCCTAACGAGTTTTCATGGGTATACATATAATAAGCACGTGTTGAAAAGACAACCCCAGCATGTAGGGCCAACGTTCCCGCATTCGCCCGGTTTCTTGCATGTACATATTATTATTTATCATTATTATTATTGTACAGGAAAACAGAGTAACGCGCATCCGAATAATAAATACATTACGAGATACATTACGGTTGGTTTATCGCTTCATTCGCGTTTCATTGTAATTAGCCATATTTTACAACATAACAGGAAAATCATAAGTTTCCATAATAAAATAACTCGTGTTGCACATATTATATAATTCTTATATCTGATGTGCTTATTATATAATAAGCCCATGTGAATAAATCAACACGAGTTGTTTCATTAATATTATTTATATTTTATTTATTATATATATGTACACAATATTATTATATATTATAATAGAGGGAATCCCTACTTGGATGTATTACCGTTCGGGTGTGCGAGAGAGAACGCCCCATGACTGTTCCAGGTGAGTATGAAAGAGAAACACGATCACCCCAGTTTTGTCATTGGTCGTTGAGGAGGACCTCGGACCTTATGCAGTTTTGTATTACTATATATTATGGGCTCTGGGGAACACTAGCGATGCCTGCGGCGGAACTGAGTACTACATCTCTGCGACCGATTGAAAGAACTTCGTACATACAGGCTAGGATAGGGAGTTTGGACTCCTTTACTCTAGTCTCCTTGGAGATAGGGCAGCCGAAGCGTGAGCGTTAAAAGCGCGCTTATTTTCTAAACGAACACGATGGTTTTCTACGTAGCAATTTCCAAATACTTGTCCAGAAGTTGTCAAATTGGGTACCAAATGTCCGCTTGGAGGTTATCTACGAGTTATTACGTGTCCAACATACAACAGATATCTTTTTAGGTGGTTAACTCGAAAGTAACCTCCGGGCGGCCATTTGGTACACTTTTAGCCGACTTTTGGACAACTTTTTGAGAATTGCTACTTGGGTTAAGGGGTTAGGCCACAGTAACGGGTATAAAATCATGTGCGAATTTAACAATTTGTTTTCGTATGAAAAAGTGATTTACTCATAAAATTAATTACAAATCTATTTAGTATGAATATCAAGTTGTTGGAAAATATTAGGAGTACAACTTTGCAGTGACCGTTTTACTTAGAGAGCCACTGCGGCCGAAGTAGTGGCCCTAGCTCAATAAAAAAAGTGGCATTTCAAACTAGAGGCTCTGCCAATGTAAACAATTTAAAAAAGCTAACGGATACGTGTATGCATTATAAAGTTATTGGCACTCAAACATGGCAACCTACGAGCCGAATTCTCAGCATTTGCGGGAACTGCTCCAAAGACAACAAAGGAAGGGATTTTTGCACCGGATTGTGACTGGAGATGAAAAGTGGGGTTACCACGATAATCCTAAACGCCGAAAATCATGGGGACTGCCTGGTCATATTCCGTCATCGACGCCCAAACCGAATATTCACGGATCCAAAGTGATGCTGTGTATCTGGTGGGACCAGCTGGGCGTTGTGTACTATGAGCTGCTCAAACCATACGAAACCATCACAGGGGAACTCTACCGACGTCAGTTGATGCGCTTGAGTAAGGCACTCAAAGAGAAACGGCCACAATTCAACGAAAGACATGACAAGGTGATACTGCAGCATGACAATGCCCGACCCCATGTTGCAAATGTCGTGAAAAAGTACTTGGAAACGCTGAAATGGGAGGTTTTATCCCACCCGCCGTACTCTCCAGACATTGCCCCTTCCGACTATCACTTGTTCCGGTCAATGGCACACGATTTGGCTGACCAGCACTTCGGTACTTACGAAGAAGTCAAAAATTGGGTCGATTCCTGGATTGCCTCCAAGGACCAAGACTTTTATCGACGCAGGATTCGAATGCTACCTGAAAGATGGGCCGAGGTCGTAGCTAGCGACGGGCAGTACTTTGATTAAAAAATATGTAGCCACTTTTTTATAATAAAGCCTTAAACTTTTGAAAAAAACGGTCACTGCAAAGTTGTACTCCCAATATATATATATTTTTTTCGATGTACAAAATGGCCAACTACTCGAAACTTCTCCAAACAGCTTTTTTCCAATTGGCGTGACAAATAACTTCAACAATTTTCACTCGTTTTACTTCGAATTTAAAAGTTATGCTCCTAATTGCATTTCGCAGAGAAGTACGTACGGAATTTCTGATTAATCGAAAACTTTTCATTTTATGAGCAGTTATAACAAAAATTTTCACTGAAAATTCATTTCTTAAGTTCAAATATCTCTAACTTTTGAATAAAACAATATTTTTGAATTCCGTACGTACCTCTCTAGGTATTCTAATGTAGATTGACGAGAATTTTTGTTTTTTGTTCTAGGTAAAAAATTGTGGACGCTAAATGTCACGCCACGGAGCGGCTAAAAAAAGATAAAAGAAAATATTAGTAGTCGGCCATTTTGTATATCGCAAAAGAATATATATATTTCCTAACAGTTTGATATTCATACTAAATAGATGTGTAATTAATTTTATGAGTGAATCACTTTTTCATACGAAAAAATGGTTAAATTCGCACATGATTTTATACCCGTTACTGTGGCCTAAGGCTACCCAAACAAGTCGTCAATAATTTAAAAACTAACAAAAGCTTTTAATTCGTCCGCCATCTTGATACTTATAATGCCAACCGGAAGGACTCGAGTTCCGGAAAGCGTAAGCTCGTCGAAGCGCGCACAGTTCAACCCGAACGTGCCACAGCACCGCTAATAAGCGTGGACGCTGTGAGCGTGTAAGCTCCTTAGTCGAACGCACCCTTCGACGCCACGATGGCTCAGCTATACGTACTCTTGGGCTGCTCGTCCTGCAATTGGTTCATCCTGGTTTCCCGCGGTTCGCTGGACGCCAACTCCCTGTAGACCTTGCCCAGATAGTCCTTTTCGGATATCACGGGATCGCAGCGCAGCTCCAGTAGCGGCCGCCACGTCACGTAGTTTAGAAGAACTATCTGAAAAATAAAAAAATACTATTCTTTTTCTTTTTTTCGTTTATTATTTTTTTGCCGAACATGAAATTCTTGGGGTCTCGCAAATTTTGGCACTATTTATTTTTAATTACTTTTTTATTTACTTCATTTAAAAAAAATATTGCGATTTTTTTTTCTTTTATTAAGAAAATCGGACGTAAAAAGATTTTTCACGCGCGCATTGTCGATTTATTTTGACGGCAATTCTATTGAGAAATTATTCTTGTCTTTTATAACGAAAATCATAAGTGCAAAGATGTTGGTGACTTTAATAATAAATTGATCTAATTTCTTTATTAAAAAAATCATTAAAACAACAAATGTTTACGGCAATTTTATTGAGTTATTTTTATTTTTATTATTATTTTTTTTTTTATTCTTAAGAAAGTCATACGAAAAGATAAATATTACGTGTGAATTGTCGATTAATGGGCCTTTTCTTTGTTTGGGTTAATTTTGACGGCAATCTGAATTTCCCGTTTCGGTGTATTTGGGTTAAAATTTAGAATGCGGAGTCCGAGAAAAAATTCAGTTGAGTATTTTGATGATTTTTTTTCAAAAGATTTGTACAGTATTTTGAAAAGTTTGATTTTTGTTGTGATTTATTTTTTTCACAAAAATAATATTCTGGTCGTGTTCATTTTCATGGAAATCATGGAGAAAAAATCGAGCCCAATTTTTTTGTAGAGGCATTTTTAAAAAAATTGTCGGATTTTTTGTTTTGTTTTTTGCTGCTTTTTCTATTCGAAATAGATTTTTTTTTCTAATGTTTACCCTCTGCAACTTCGACATAAAAAAATTAGAGACCTCTCTTCTGACCAGTCAATATTATTCGAAACCTTTTTGACAAAATATTTCTTTTCGGTTTTAAAGGAGTCGCCCTTTTTATCCATCATTTTATATTTTTCATCGGTGGCTGTCCAGGGAAAGACTGAAAGCAATTTTAGAATACTTTTTAGACGGATTCCGGATTCTGTACTTGTGCCAAAAAGGTCTATTTTAATTGTAGCCATGCAAATTATATTCCACTTTTACTGACCATCTCGTTAAAAGCGGCGATCGCCAAAAGTTGACCACTCGGATTCCAGGCGACTCTCTCGAGGCCCCTCGGTCCGTGATAATTTTCCGTACTTCTCAATGGGCCGCTCGAAAATTCGGGACAGTAAACTCCTACGTGACTATCGCTTATCGTCGAGTAGACAAGCAGCTTCGATTCGCCGCTGATGGAACACCACGTGCACAACAGTTCACTGTTTGGTGACCACGCCAGTCCGTCGATGGCCCGCAATTTTTCGCACAGCAATTTCTGGGGAAAATAATGCGAAGATTTTATAGTTTAGGTGTAGAAGAAAAATGGACCGTTTGGATTTTGCTTATATGTAGATCGAAGAAATGATTACGTTGCAAATTGCGTGCAGTAACTTTGAGCTAATAAGAAAAAAAATTATCCCATTTAAAAAATTGCTTATCCATAAAGAATGGAGTGATTTTTTTATTTCTCTTCCAATTTTGCTTTTTTTTGTTTTCTTCGATTTTGTTGATGTATTTTCTTCGATTTGCACATTTAAAAACAAATGTCGATTTTTACATTGATAAACTTTCTTCCGACTTTATCTTTTTTGTTTTTTCTTCGGTTTTTACGATTACAAATTTAAAAAAAAATGTTTTTATTTACGAGAAGATCGAAAAATCAAGTATTCACTAACGATTTACCTATAAAAGCGTAATATAAAATGCGCCCTTTCTCCAAAACCCAATCATCTTTGAAAATAGTTGCTCACAGATTTTGTTACCAACTGAGCGAGTCGTCACCTCTAGAGTACCTACGCGGTCAACATAACCTCCCAACATTGTTAACCGATTTCTTCAGCATGAAGTTTTTAAGACGGAATGACACCTCATCGCGGTCGGTATGGTAGAACAATTATAGATTCCCAAAAATCTCTGAAACGGCTCTTCAGATTCCGCCGAAACTTTGCCAAACGACGTCGAATAGATAGACGAACAGCTGTCTACCATTCAAATTTTCTGAATTGGAGAAAAAAATGTAAACTGGCTTATGATAAGCAAATCTACGTTTTTTTTTCTCAAATTCAAAAAATTTGAGGGCAGACAGCAGAAGAGCCGTTTCAGAGATTTTTGGGTATCTATAATTGTTCTACCGTACCGACCGCGATGAGGTGTCATTCCGTCTTAAGGTAATCCTATCGCTTCACACTAGTTGTACGACTGATCATACTTGAAACTTGTACAATTTATATTTTTAACATGTGCAACAAAAAATTGCTATAACTAAACTTTCCATGTGTAAACTGTTTAATGAATGTTCACATTTAATTAGAAAACTGAAAAAATAGTTATTCCAAAGATTCGCGTAGTATTTCTAGGTTCGACATTTGGCAATATTGGTTCTATTTCCGTCTCTTTTTACTCAACCAGGCGAGTTTAACCTCCATGTTTTTCAACGTCGATCTGTCAAAGCATTGTCAGGTGCAGGAAATATAAAGCATTGTATTCGGGCCACGACTGGTAAAAAGCGTGGAAAATTTGTGTCGGTGAAATATGTCGGTTAAAAATGAAATATGTGTGGAAATTCGAATGAGTGAGATGAGGTTAGGACTAGTCAGCTGTTGCCTTGCTGTCACGTCTATCGTAGCAAGTGGGAATAAATCCCATACCGGAAGTTCAAATTAAACTTGATACTACATAAAAATTTGGTCAAAAAGCGTAATTTTTCTAAGAGCACTGGATTACTACAAGTGTTAAATATGTAAATCTGATTATTTTTAAGAATCTGACGGATTCGCACTATTATATACACTTTTGTAGCGACCGGAAATTGGGTTTTTGTATGTCGTCTCGGAATTCCTTCACAAAAATACGCAATTTTAATATTTCTTTTCTCTGTAATTAGGTCAATAAACGACCCTGAAATTTTACAGAGACGATTATTAATATATTTAGCGAAGCTCAAAAAAAAATATGAAAATCCCATGGATCGCCTGGTGATAGGACCACCTTAAGGAAAACCCGAAGCATCAAGCTCCGTAGAATACCCCGGCGCAGAGCTCGACAATTTTCCTTTACCCTGAGTAAAGGAAAATTTCCTTTACCCTTTATTCTTCGAGAAATGTCTGTTCGGAAATTTCCGCTATCTCGCGTCAAGTGCTAACTTTTCCTTCCTGCTTTACCGACCGAGTCTCCGATATTTCCCCACCGTGTAGTTTCGCTGCTAGCATCAGGAGCGCTCGACTCGATTTTCCCCGTTTCTTCGACGCCTACCGGTGCTGGTTTGTTTAGACCTCGGGTTTAGACACGTTGTGCGTCCAAGAGGTTAAGTTCGCGCGATCTCGATCGCGAGTTCGAACTTCCGTTCGAGAAGTTCGGATAGGCGACGAAAAAAAAAAATGACTCAGCCGAGTTACGCGTGTTGCGCGTGCAACGCAGTCCCGCACACGGCTGACTGGGGCGCGAACGGTTTGATATGTTACGGCGCGTGTAACGCGATTGCACTTTACGATCCGCATTACCGTAAGATCGGTAGAATCGAGGCAACGTTGCACAAGCACACGGGGCGTGTGAACGTCGCTCGATGGCTTCGAAGAAGCGATCACCGAGTACCGGAAACGGAACTGTTGTCAGCCTCGACGGACGGCACGGCGATCGTCTGGACGGCTGTGGGAAAAACGTACGTCCCTGTATGCCTGGAGGACGGTAATCCTCTGACGATCGCCGACGGTCTTTACCTGGGCGACGCGAACAGTTGCGAGCTCTTGTTGTGCGTGGGCAGCACAGAGGGCACTTTGGACCTTTGGCACAGGGACGAGTGTCGAACTGTCAAAAAGGTCCAGAGGCTGACCTTCGGTCGGAGTATTCCGACGGCGGCGCGTCTCACCTTCCTGCCTCGCTCGGACGTCCCTCTGGTGGCCATTGCCCTGGACGACTGCAGCATCCGCTTGTACTGCCGCGACGCCTCCACGAATGGCGGCTTTGACTTTGTCCCTGTCCAGATGCTCCACAACCACGAGGACTGGATCACTTGCATGGACTTCACGCGCGACTCCATGGGCAATTGCCACTTGGCCACTGGCTCTCAGGACGCCTCCGTGCGCCTGTGGAGAATTTACGCCGACGAGGAGTCCAGAGATGACAAGGCCCTGGTGGACGAGTCCCAGAGGAGAATCAAGAGATTCTCGCTGGAAGATGCCCGTTACGCGGTCACTCTCGAATCCATACTCAGCGCACACGAACACTGGGTCTACGGGGTTCACTGGCGGCCGGGCGTTTGCGCGGAGGATGGTACGCGGGTGTGCCTCGCTCTCCATCATATTGCTTTTTTCTTCAACTTCCAATGTCCCACTGTACACTTCTAGTTTTTAACATTCTCACTTCAATTTTTGTTCTTGAAAATCTTTTGTCACTGGTGTGCAGTTTTCGAGACCGTTTTTTGTTTGTTCGGGTTCTGGATAGTTTTTGCCACCCTTCATTTGAATTTGTTTGGGTTCATAAAGAGTGTTTCGGTTTATTCGAGTTCAATGAGGCGTGTTTGTGTTTAAGGGGCTGTACCAATGTGAACGCTGAAAATTTGGGTGATTTTTGGGAATTATTTGGAAGAAAAGTACTCAATTAAATGTTTCGGAAAATTGAGAATATTCTTGGCTGTATTGACCTATGTTACATAATATTTTCATAGAAAAATATTGAGATCCGAGCGACTTACACGCTGCCTTCAGAGGCGACAAAAAAAAAGTTCCTCCACTGCTGACATGATTCCAGCCGATTGAGTAGCTGAAAGCGAAAAAGGAAAAAATGTTAAACTGGAAGGTGATTCCTGTACAATGACGTAGGATTTTCGAAAAATATCAAAATCTAACAAAATAGCGTAGTTATAAAAGAAAAATTTCTTCCCTATAAAATGTTCGTTTTTTTCAATGCCAAATCGTCAATTTTTATCCAATCAAAAATATCCTACGTCATTATGGAGCAAATAAACTCAAAAGTACTCAATTCAAATTTCAAGTCAATCGGATAATTGCTCTTTCAGTTACAGTGTCGGCAAATTCGAAAAATCTCGTTTCGAGAAAAACGCGTTCAACGATTTTTATCCTACATTTTATACCTACGAGCAGTTGTTCTTTGGAAGGCTGCCATTCGGGGAGTATTAGAGATACGGCCTTGATATTTTACAGGATATTCTTGAAGGTATAAACTATCGAAAAAGGCAAAAAAAATCGATTTTTTTTAAAGTGTCACACTGGTATAGCTCCTTAATGTAAGTTGTCTGTGTATGTTTAGGTTTAATGTGGTATGTTTGAGTTTGGATTCAATTTATTTTTTGCATTGGGATTTTTTTAAACTTCCGTGTGGTTTTGTTTTGGTTTAATGTAATGTAAAAAATTCTTCGTTTCGATTTATTTGCATTTGTTTGGACGCAATGTGGTATGTTTGGTTTCCTTTTAGTTTGTTTAGCTGCAGTGTACTTTTTAAAAAAATTCGTTTACTTTTGTTTGCGTTTAACGGAATTTTCAAAATTCATCGTTTGGTTTTATTTGGTTTTAGTGTGGTATGTTTGTATGCATGAAGTTTGTATGCGTTCATAAAGTTCGTTTGGATTCGGTGAGGTATGTGTGGGTTCAATATAATGTTTTAAATTCTTTGTTTATATTGGTTTGGATTCAGTGTAATTTTCAATATTCTTCATTTGGCTTTATTTGGGTTCAATGTAATTTTCGAAATTCTTCATATGGCGTTTTTTATTCCAATGAAATGATAACATTTCTTTACTTGGCTTTCTTTGGCTTATATGTATGAGATTGAAGCTTGCATCGCCAATGAAAATTAATGTTCCCAATTTGCTGTAATTTTTTGTGGCAGAATTTGCCTACGAAAATCCCTCAACCATTTTTTAAGATGCATATTTCGAGATTTACAATACAAAGCTGGGAAGGTTTTATTTATTCATAATAATAAAAATAATAAAATGGAAATATAAAGTAAAACTTTCGTTGCATTCCTACAATGCAAACTTCAAAACCATTTGTAGTTTGTTTGAATTCAATGTCATTTTCAAACATTTTCGTTTGAGTTTGTTCGAGTTCAATGTAATTTTCAAAATTCTTCGTTCGGATTTGTTTGGCTTCAATGTACTTTCCACGATTCTTCATTTGGATTTGTTTGCATTTAACGTAATTTTCACGATTCGTCATATAGGTTTGTTTGTGCTCAAAGTAAATTGTCAAAATTCTTCGTTTGGGTTTTTTTCGGATTCAGTATAATGTTCACCCTTTTTTGTTTGGGGTCAATGTAGTTCCCAAAACGCTTTCTTTGTATTTATTTTGGTTCGATGTAGTTCTCGAAATTCTTTGTAACCTCGGAGCATCTATCATAATCGAAAATTTCGATCTATTTGTTTCGAACCAATTCAGGACTTCCGGCCTTGCTCTCGTGCGCGATGGACAAGTCCATGATAATATGGGAGGCGGACGAAAAGGCAGGAGGAATCTGGCGCGAGACCATTCGCGTTGGCGAGGTCGGCGGCAATTCCCTTGGCTTCTACGGATGCAAGTACGCGCCTGACGGGCTTGGCATAATGGCACACGGCTATCACGGATCATTCCACCTGTGGAGATACGATGAGAAGGAACGCGGCTGGCTGACGAGGACCGGGCCCACTGGACACTTTTCCGGGGTCGTCGACCTTTGCTGGGATCCCAAGGGCCGGTGAGAATTTCTTCCTTCGAACTCTCACTTTTTTTACGTCTTTTTTTACGAGGAGGAGGCCCTTTAAGGCTTGTAGCCACGATTTGAGAACTTTATGCAGAGCTCCTAGTTTGTCTAAATATAGCTCTAGATGAGATGGGCAATGAAAGAGAACGGAATTTCTAGTAACTTTTTCTACATTTAGTTCCAAATGAGAAGTACGGTGTAATGGAACGGAATTTCTAGTAACTCTTAGATCTAGTCATAAATGAGAATTACGATGAAATAGAACGGAATTTCTAGTAAGTTTTTCTGGATCTATTTCCTAACTAGAAATCATGTACTTCATTTGCCAGTAACTTCTAGATCTAGTTCCTAACTAGAGGCAATGCATCGAAATGCAGCACAATTGCTAGTAACTTTCTACATCGAGTTCTAAACCAGAAGTACGATGAAATAGATTGGCATTACTAGTAACCTCTTTTGGTCCTGGTACCGAGCAAGAAGATATAAAATAAAATGCCTATTTATTCCTTCTAGATCTTGTTATGTACCAGAAGTACAGCTGAATTTTCAGTAACTTCCCCTAGATCCAGTTCCTAACTAGAAGTAATATACTGAATCTTCTAGTAACTACTAGATCTAGTTCTAAACGAGAAGTACGATGAAACAAAACGAAATTTCTAGTAACTTCTAGGCCTAGTTCCGAACGAGA
Source organism: Ophion obscuratus (assembly GCA_964007375.1). Classification (NCBI taxonomy): domain Eukaryota; kingdom Metazoa; phylum Arthropoda; class Insecta; order Hymenoptera; family Ichneumonidae; genus Ophion; species Ophion obscuratus. The sequence goes on along the minus strand of OZ023319.1, from coordinate 19,452,989 downwards.
AGGAATACAATGAAATGAAAAGTCTAGTAACTTCTAGATCGTGTTCCGAACGAGAAGAAATACAATTAAATGAAAAGTCTAGCTTTATAGATCTAGTTTCGAACTAGAAGGAATACAATAAAATGAAACATCTAGTAACTTCTAGATCTAGTTACAGACTAGAATAAGTACAACTAAATTTCCAGTAACTTCTAGATCTAGTTTCGAACTGAAAGTAATATGCAATGTCTAGTAACTTTTCCTAAATCTAGCTCCAAACTAGAGGCACTGCAACGTAATACATCCGAATATCTAGTGACTTTCCCGACATTCCGTTACTATCTGTAACCAACCCCGCGAAATTTCTAGTAACTTTTACAGCATTCAATCAAAAACTTGCTCGACAGATTTCTGACAAGCGCGAGCCTCGACCAGACGACGCGAGTGCACGCACCCTGGCCAATCGAGTCGGGCGAGGTTTGGCACGAGATTGGACGTCCCCAGGTGCACGGTTACGATCTGAGCTGCCTCGCGAGTTTGGGCTCGTACACGTTTGCTTCGGGTGCGGAGGAGAAGGTAGTGCGAATATTCACGGCCCCGAGAACCTTCCGGAAGTACTTGTCGACGATCGCGTCGACCGAGGACGACGAGCACCGGGAGTCAATAACGACGGAGGAGGCCTCCGTGCCAGCATTGGGGCTCACGAACAAGGCCGTCTTCGATGAGAGCAACGCCGCAAACGACGAACGCATACGTGATCTTGACTACAGTCGTCCACCCAACGAGGAAGAACTCATAAGACACACACTCTGGCCCGAGCTGCAAAAGCTCTATGGCCACGGTTACGAGATATTCTCAATGGCGAGCAGAAGCGACGGGAGGCGTCTCGCGACAGCCTGTAAATCCGCCACAGCCGAACATTCCGCTATAATTATTTGGTGCACGAGCACGTGGTCGCAGATACAAAAGCTCTCGTCGCATCGATTAACCGTGACGCAAATGGCCTTTTCTCCGGACAACGCGTATCTGGTGGCGGTCTCGCGCGATCGTCGTTTCACGCTTCATCGTTGCAACGAACGAGACGATTACGAGCTCGTGGCGACGAGCTCCACCAAGAACAATCCTCTGCACAGCCGCATCATTTGGTGTTGCGCGTGGAGCCACGACTCGAAGTACTTCGCGACTGGCTCGCGGGATGGGAAAATTGGCGTGTGGAGAACCGACCCCGAGGCAGTCGAGAACGGACGATTCGCAGCCTCTTTGGACATCAAAGACTCGTCGGTGACCGCCCTCGCGTTTGCACCACGCGCATATTCGCACGATTCGTACGTTCTCGCTGTGGGATACGACAGCGGTTGCGTGGATGTGCGGAAAATCGCTTTCGCGGAAGATACGGCCGAGTGGCGAATATTCGCGCGGTACGACTCCTCCAGAGCTCATCACTCGACCGTGCGGAGACTCGCTTTTCGACCGATTCGAAATTCCGCTGCGGACGAGGACGAGATCGAACAGGTGGCCAGTTGCGGCTTGGATCATGCAGTGAAAATTCATGATCTCCGGATCGACGAGCTTGAGGCTTTGTAAATTTGTATACTCTGTGATAAACTAATTTTCTCAGGGGTCACGTGTCCATTGGTGGGTTTGACAAACGCTGGAGGCGATGTAAACATTCCGAAAGTAAGCACTTTTTAGATGTAAATGCGCAAAATTGATCTGAGGGTAATTGGATGACGCTGAATCGAATGGCGATAATAATTTTGCAATCAAGCCCCGAGAAAATGATAAAAAATCGTTTAATGTAAAGGTATCAATGCCGGACGGTTAAGAGCATCCTTAGATTATAGGGTTTGTTATTCATTTATGGACCGTTTGGAACAAAAATGACCGGAACAAACGTCAAGCTCGTAAGTTCTAGTTTTCAAAACACATACAATAACGGCCGGAAAGTTGAATATTTTTATTTTTATACATTTTTATGTTCAATAGTACCAAATGTACCAATTTTCGGACAGCCGTTAGTGTTACGTACCTATGCTCGGACACTATCATGTCCCAATTATGGGACACGTCCCTATAACCACATAACCACAAACTTTGTTTGCGTCACGACTAGTTACGTTACCTATTATATTATCTAAATATGGGACACATGTACTTACCAATTGATTTCATCTTTTTCTTCACTTCTTTTTTCAAAATCACTAAGCTTAATAAATCATTTATCGCGAGGTACACAGCGAAACGAACGGTCGACGCTTGGCGTCCGGCGATTCGGTCACTGCGGCTACGTTCTCTCGTACCAGTAATCGGACATGAGATTCGACCGTGGTACATGCGTTGGATAGATGTCCTATTGAAGGTAACCAGGAATAAATCGCTTTACGCGAGGGAAAATGGCGAACAAAACGAATTGTATTTGGAGATTAGTAGAAACGATACATACGCGTCAAGAAGTCTGAGACGAATGAAAGGCACGCAAGAAAAATAACGAGATGCCTTGGAACGTGTTTTCTTTTTTTTTTAATATATATATGACGAGCTTTTCGCGATAGTCAATATTTTTAACATGTCCCAATGAATGAGACGCTGAATTTATTACATAAAACCTTATCCAAACCGAAACGTAACGACGGTGTCGAAAAGTCGGTTCGATTCGCTTTCGATTGATCATAAGGCTAGTCTAGAAATCGATAAAAAATAGACCTCTATTACTATCACAAATTATCGCAAGTCCTTAGCTCTTCGGTTTAGCAAAGTGCATTCATGACATGACTGACGCGAACTCGTTAACACAACTCGTCAATTTTACTACTGAAATTCATTATTAGCGTACAATTTTCCAATAATCAATTAATAATTGAAGGCTGAGTAGAATGCAAGCGTCGCTTTTCGTTATCTATCAATTATATAGCTAATATAGTGAAATATTCGAACTACTGGCCGAACAGTGAGACCCGTCCAAGCATTGGTACCGTTATTAATCATTTTGCACTCAATCCCCGAGGAAATGTTTAAAACCGTTTAATTCGGAACCTAATATTTTTATCGAAAATAATGTCAGATAAGAGTTGCTTAGGACATAAAAGTACGTAAAAATGTATTGAACGCTCATCTTTGTGTCCTCGAGGATGAGGGAGAAAAAGACGAATGAAAATTTGTTTGCAAGACAAAATCGCTTTGCAGCCGAAGCATCACTGGGAGTGTGAAGGACGCGAGATGCGCATTGGGCGCATGCGTGGCGAAACGATAGAAAGAACCTCCCAGAGTTGGGCGTAATTATATTTATAAATACGAATACGAATTTATTCACGTCGTGATTTTCATGTGAATATAAATACAAATTCATTCATACTTATTTGCATTCACATGCATGCATACAAATATAATTCTATTCACAAATATTCTGAACATCAAATAAATTGACAGACAAAATTGTGAATATTCACAAAAAATATGAATCTTTACAAAAAAATCCTGTGAATTGAAAAAAAAATCACGTTAAAATCTGTGATTGCAAATATATTCATAAAAAATTGTAAATACAAAAAAAAATCACAAAATAAGTTGTGATTTTTTTTTCGTATTTAAGACAAATTAAAATCAAATTCACAATGATTAGATTAAAATTTACACCAAAAGTGAGTTCTTACGTATTTTGAGAGAAAACAGCGTCGAGGCAAAGAAATTTTTGTAAAAAAAGTTGCGAGTTTCAAATATTACGTTATAAATGTGAAAAAATTCACCAAATGAGTTGTTGATTTCCTCAAGTTGAAGAAAATTAAAATTGAATTCACGACAATTATATTAAAATTTACACCACAAGTGGATCCTACGCATTTTGAGAGAAAACATTATGTTGAACTCAACAAGAACTCACTTTTGGTGTAAATTTTAATCTAATCATTGTGAATTTGATTTTAATTTGTCTTAAATACGGAAAAAAATCACAACTTATTTTGTAAACTTTTTCGTATTTACAATTTTTTGTGAATACATTTGCATTCTCAGATTTTTATGTGAATTTTTTTTAATTCATAGGATTTTTCGTCAATACAATTGTATTTGTATACATGCATGTGAATACAAATAAGTGCATATTGAATAAATTCGTATTCGTATTTATAAATAGAATTACACCCAACTCTGGAACCTCCTATGAGTGCGAACGGCATAGCCATATAGTGCGTCTCTCTGGCCGTGATTCTCAACCAGTAATTTTGTCAATGTTCAGTCATTTTTCAATACTTATACAATAAATGAAAATAGAAAAAAACTCTAGAAAGTTTGATAAACTCTTACTAAAGCAATATGTAACAACATAAAACTCGAGATATATACGAATTTGATATTTTTTAAAACTGCTGTTTTCGTCCCCCAATTGAATGGTTTTTCGTTTTTTTTCTCCCTTATTTTTGAAGATACGAAGATGAACGTTCAATACATGTTTACGAACTTTTATGTCCCAAGCCCCTTTTGTTTGACATATTTTTCGATAAAACTATTAGGTTCCGAATTAAACGGTTTTTAAACATTTTTAAACATTTTCTCGAGGTTTGTTTCTTATTATCGCCATTCGATTCAGTGACATCTAATTACCCTTAGATCAATTTTGCATTTATATCTAAAAAGTGCTTACTTTCATGCTCATTGCCTAGACCATAGTCGGCAATTCTGTAGAAAGTGAAAATCTACTCACTCTACTTATTCGCCATCCTTCCGTCTTGTATATCTCGATACTGTCCGCTCCGTCGTGGCTCGTTATCACCGCCAGGCTCTTTCCATTGGGACTAAAAGCGACGTTGCTGTCCGCCAGAGTTTTCAAGTTCTGGATGTAAGTGACGCTTTGGCTATCCAGCGACCATATGGAAATTTGGACCTGGGAGGTTTTACTCGTGGTATAGAGATGGTATCAATCAAGTCGAAAATTTCCGTCGGAAAAAAGAGGATCAATATTTTGCATCTTGCTCACGCATAACATTATTAACCCTACGTTGTTTCGGGCTCTTGCGTTGTTAAAGGCCTAATTTAAATTTTTCAAATATCAGTTTTTGGTTTTCGACAGATTTTCAACATTAAGATTTCAAAAATATTCCCTGAATATTTCGATCTGTTCAAAATTGAGGAAGTTCTGGGTGTTTATAGGCGGGTACTGCGGACCAACGAACTTTAAACGCGTTTTTGTCAAAATGACTTTTTCAAAATAGGTGACCGCGGTAACTCAAAAGTCGCTGCACCGAGCAGCTTTAAATTTTACAAGCTTCTTTTACATATCGAAAAGCAGGACTCGAACGAAACAATTTTTCTTTTTGATGCATCGTTAATTTTACATCAACGAAAATAGAGCTTTTTTCACCGAAAATCGATGCTTCCGCTTTAAACTGCGGCCATTTTTTTCAAAAATCAATATTTTATTAAATCGTGCGTCCAAGCACCAGTTAATTTCACGCAAAAACTAGACGCGTTTGATTTTTTCATTTTGGAAGGTTTGTTTCCGAGCAGCAGTAGTTACCGCAAACGTTTTTCAAAAAGCTCTCTGCACAAACCATTGGATCTACCACATTACTAAATATTTTTCAATACAAAAATGGTTAAAGTTACTTCAAATCATATTGTTTAATTTAAATTTGAAAAAATTTGCAAACCTCGCGTGTTCCTAGAAAAAAATCGCAAAAAGTTATTTTTTCCGGCCACAAGCTAAGTGTAACCCGTTAAGGGGTTAGGCCACAGTAACGTGTATAAAATCATGTGCGAATTGAACAATTTTTTTCGTATGAAAAAGCGATTCACTCACAAAATTAATTACACATCTATTTAGTATGAATATCAAGCTGTTAGAATATATATATATATATATATATATATATATATATATATATATATCGATGTACAAAATGGCCGACTACTCGAAACTTCTGGAAACAGCTGTTTTCCCATTAGCGTGACAAATACCTTCAACAATTTTCACTCGATTTACTTTAAATTTAAAAGTTGTGTTCCTAATTTCATTTCGCAGAGAAGTACGTACGGAATTTCTGATGAATCGAAAACTCTTTATTTTATGAGCAGTTTATGAGCAGTTATAACGAAATTTTTCACTGAAAATTCATTTCTCAAGTTCAAATACCTACAACTTTTGAATAAAACAATATTTTTTAAATTCCGTACGTACTTTAGGTATTCTAATATAGATTGACGAGAATTATTGTTTTTTGTTCTAGGTAAAAAATTGTGCCTAAAAAAAGATAACAAAAGAAAATATTAGCAGTCGGCCATTTGGTACATCGAAAAAAAAAATATATTTTCTAACAGCTTGATATTCATACTAAATAGATGTGTAATTAATTTCATGAGTGAACCAATTTTTCAAACGAAAAAAAATCGTTAAATTCGCACATGGTTTTATACCCGTTACTGTGCCCTAACTCGTTAAGGGGTGTACATAAGATTGAAATTCCATAAATACGATTGTTTATTACAGAATTTTGTAGTCTAGAATCTTAACTGTAATTGGCATCAAACATTTTGTCAAAATTCTAAAAATTGAACGAGTTATGTCGTTTTTTGTGAGGGGTCAGATCGCCCCCCGATTCCCTCTTTTTCTTGCGTTCTCAAAACAGTTTTATGAAACGGTGTTAGTCATATGTCAAAATTTATTAGTGCGATCACTTCAAATTCGGACTGAGCATAAATTTCAACATTTTCTATCGTATGACCGGATGACTTTCTCATGTTCATCTATTTCGTAATAAGAAATAATCAAAATCTTTTTACTTGGTCGAGAACCGAACATACTATAGCTTACCATTATCGTGATTTTCAACATTTATAAAAAGTATGCATTTTGGATCTTCTAGTCTTCTAAAATTACATTTTAGAAGAAGAACATTCTTCCAGAGGAGTCTTCAAAAGTACATTGTCTGATTTTTTATTTTACTTTAATTGCCAGAACTACTCAGATCAATCGGATATACAGCATTTTCATGAAATAATAATTCCTCTAAGGTTGATCAGTATTTCTCAATTTTTTAAAATCAAACTCGACCAGACTTGGTATCAATTGTGTGGAAAAATCCGATCTTGTCATCCTGATACTCCCATCAGAAAAAAATATTGAAAAACGACCTGTTTTTAGGGCTACGAGCTTGTCCCGTTATCTAATGGCTCTCATCATGTGTTATTAATCCTCATGATTTCGACTCTCTACTAAAATGCTCCAATATAAGATCCAATCCAATTAAATACTCCAACGTCTGGAACTGTTTGTTCGTTAGCCAAAAATGTCCAATCAACAAAATGCTTACATTCAAATCGGCGAATGTAATAACATGAGCACTGTCTGGGGACCAAGTAGCTCGTTCCATTCCGGCACTGCCCTCCGACAATCTGCATCTCCATTCCGGATAATAAATGGAAAAGACTCGGACAACGGCCTTCTTCACGTTGGCGCACAATACAAATTGAGCGTTAGGTGACCATTCTATGTACTGAAATGAGATAACGCGATTAATACATATATATTTTTTTTCCATCGTTATCAATAATAATATAATTGCTTATGCATTATTACTGATAGTGCAAAATCGAAACTTCACAAAGTTCCGGCAAATTCAAAGATAACCTCAATAGCGTCGTCGAACTCGTACACGTTCCGCGTATCGAACGAACCAACTTTCTTAATGATCAAATTGGACTGATAGGCGATAGCGAAGAATTCGCCGCACGGTGAAAACGCGCAGAGATTATTATTAACTCGATATAAGGCATTTTCCGTATTGTCTGACGTTTCCATAGTGTTTGGGTTTGCGATGCCGTTTTTCGCGCCTTTTTCGCGCCCTGTTGTCAAAACACGAGAGTGTTTTGAACGGACGGTGCGCGGTACGCGATTTGCCGGCTGACGCGCACGCTTCGTCGAGGGGGGCGCTGATTGGCTGCTGTGTTCTGAGGACGACCAACGATGGAGCTACTTACGGTGGAAGACGCGTATTGACGAATGCTGAGAGCAGTTGAGGCTTTAGGCCACAGTAACGGGTATAAAATCATGTACGAATTTGACATTTTTTTTTCGTATGAAAAAGTGATTCACTCATAAAATTAATTACACATCTATTTAGTATGAATATCGAAGCTGTTAGAATTTTTTTTTCGGTGTACAAAATGGCCGACTACTAATATTTTCTTTTGTTATCTTTTTTTTAGGCGCTCCGCGGCGTGACATTTATCATCCACAATGTTTTACCTAGAACAAGAACCAAAATTCTCGTTAATCTACATTAGAATACCTAGAGAAGTACGTACGGAATTAAAAAATATTGTTTTATTCAAAAGTTGTAGGTATTTGAACTTGAAAAATGAATTTTCAGTGAAAAATTTCGTCATAACTGCTCATAAACTGCTAATAAAATGAAAAGTTTTCGATTAATCAGAAATTTCGTACGTACTTTTCTGCGAAATGCAATTAGGAACATAACTTTTAAATTTGAAGTAAATCGAGTGAAAATTGTTGAAGTTATTTGTCACGCCAATTGGAAAAAAGCTGTATCGAGAAGTTTCGAGTAGTAGGCCATTTTGTACATCGAAAATATATATATATATATTCCAACAGCTTCATATTCATATTAAATAGATGTTAAATTCAATTCAATTGATAAATTGTTAAGGCGTTACCCCCACTTGTAACGCAAAAAAAGGCCTTTTTCATGAATTTTTTTAAAGAAAACTACAAAACTTTTTTAATCGATCAATATATCATCTTAAAGAACACATCTTGAAGCACTTTCAGTAATTTTTTTATTGAAAAATATTACATTGTTTAGTGGCAAATGGCCGTCAAATGGCCGTCAATGAAATAATGTTTTTATATACACGGTTTGCGGTGACCAACATTGCGGCGAAGTGGATCATCTGAAAAAAAATGCGGATGGATTTAGTCAAATATAAGTATAAACTAGTCTTTAATCGAAGGATTTTAAAAAATATTTATTTTTCACAAAATGGCGGACAGTCAAAGCTAATGGTTCGATTTTAACGAAAAAACGGCCGTTTTTTGGCTATAAAACGGCCATTTTTTTTCGAAAAAAAAATCGAACAATTAAAGACTACATTTTTATGTATTAAATAAGCCTGCAAAATTTCAAGAAGATCAGTTCATTAGTGTTCGAGTAATCTTGGTCACCGACTTCAGAAATGCCATTTTGAAAAAAACGCGTTTAAAGTTTCAATTTCCGGTCGTTTACACAACGGATTCTTCTCTTTCAACGCTCATATCTCAGTGAATTTTGTTCGGATCGACTTGAAATTTTCAGGACATATTCTCAGATACTTACACTTCAAAAAAATGCAATAAAAAAAAACGATTCTTTCAAAATCGCAAGTGGGGGTAACCACTTAAGGCCTTAAAGACAGTCAACTAAAAATCGACGCTGATTGGCTGCCAATTTCTGAGAGCAACCAATGCCAATCAGCTACAGACCGATGCTGATTGGCAGTCGAGGTCTAGCAGGCGAATTCGCTCAGCGGCCAATAGCAGAGCCGCTTATAATCACGCATCTCTCTCGTCGCAGCGTGCACGATGCACATCTGTCAAACTACGGCAATGTTTTCATTAAATTAATTACTCTAATTAATTTAATTAATTAACCCCGAGTGAGTGCGATTGCTGTTTCAAAAACACTCGGATGCCCGTGATCGCATAACCTACAAAATAAGCAGCGATCGAACAATGGAAAAGGCAAAACCGAGGTAAATTCTTACAGGTTATGTTTACTCCCGTTCAGTTTTTTACGCGAACTCGAAAGAATTCTCCCTCCTCCCTTTTTTTCGCTAAAATTGTAGCAAGAAGAAGGCGTACTACAAGAATCGCAATCGGGAGATCGGAGCGAGCGACGTTCCGAATTTGAGGTTAGGCGGTGGAAACAAATCGCCCCGATTCGATCCCAGCGACCCTGGCGGCGACAGGACCAATTTCTCCAAGAGATCTCTGCAGCAGCCCGAGTCGCGATTGGCCGACTTGGACGAGATATGGCAGGAAACGAACGTCGGCCAAGACTTCGAGACCCTGGTTAACGCGCCGCTCACCGCGGACAGCCACTTCGTCTTCAAGTCCGAAAAGAATTGGACTCTCGAAACTTCCAACTACGACGATTACTTCACCCTCAACGTCAAAGAGCTGGCTACCATCGTCGCGTGCATTCCTTACAATCGCTACGTCCGAGTCGACAACAAATACTTCACCGTGAGCATCCCCGGGGTGTGAAGCTCCGAAATAGCTCACACGTAAAACAGGACTCGTGTTTCAGAAAGACGAGCTGACGGATATCAACAACACGGCGGACAAAGGCAGGGAAGCCTACGACCGCATGATGAATGCCTCGAGAGAAAGGAGAAGCAAAGCTGCGGACAATATAGACGAAGAGAGCAGTCGTGGCAGAGAGACTGCCGCTGGATCGTCCTCCGACTCGGAACATTCCTTCGACGATGGCCAGACGGAAGAGGCCTGTCAGGACTCCGCCGACGTCGAGGAGGACCTCGAGTTCCTGCTGTCTCTGAAGGAACCTGTGAGACCGCTTCCGGTCGCCAGCGCTCCTGTTACCAAAAGTGGATTCGAAGGTGAGAGAAGCAACGGTTCCCGATAACTCAGTTTTGATCGGCGCAGAAAGAAAATTGACCTTCATTTTTAATCGTATAGGAATTAACATCGAATAATCAATTTTGCAGCTCGAAATATGCATTTGAGTGGAATCTCCCTTTGTTTACTGGAAAGAATTTTTTTTCTTACCTACAGTAAGAGTGATGAGACAATGTTTATTAATAATAATAAATAGTGATCATCAGTCATCCAAACTGTATAATATGACTTTCTGTTGTTCGAAATTTGACATTTCGAATCATTTGTTTACATTTTTCAAATAAAAATTCCTTTTGTCTCCATTACGTATATTAATATTTATATTCATGTAGGGGGCCGTCCATAAATTACGTCATTTTAAAATAGGGGGGGGGGTTCGTCTGCGGATGACGGTAAATGATGGATGAGGGGGGGGGGGGGGGGGCGTTTCGAAATTGACGTCATTCTTGTGATACCAATTACTTCAAAATGTACAATAGTATATTGTACAACTAGAGTGGTTTCCCCGCATGAGTGATGAAAAATATTTTGCAAGTACCTAATGGTATTAATTATTGAACTCATTATTTATTTATTTATTACATAAGGTTTGTCTACATTATATTCGAGAACTTCAAACAACAGCGTACCTATGAAAATAGTTCGATCGAGCCAAAATGAATATGGGGAGGATACGGAGATATTACCCGTGATCCAGGAATTGCAAGAATGGGTGAAAACTCCGTGGGAGCTATCCAAAGAAAACTAAAGAATAGAGAAGAATAATATTATTATATTAATGAAAATGGCCAAAGTACAAAATAATGAAAGATGATTCTATAACAAAATGTGGGAGCTATCCAAAGAAAACTAAAGAATAGGGAAGAATAATATTATTATATTAATAAACATTGCCAAAGTACAAAATAATAAAAGATGATTCTATAACAAAATGTTTTAATGTTACCCAATTTTTCTCAAATCCGCTAATGTTTCAATTTTGCCAAACTGGTAATGACGTCAATTTTGCGAAAGGGGGGGGGTCATTAGGAAATGACGATAGGATGATTGTAGGGGGGGGGGGGGGGTCGAAAATCAGCAAAAATCGATGACGTAATATATGGACGGCCCCTAGATAAATAATCAATAATTTATATGAATGATGTATGCATATATTTTTTTACAGTAAACAAAAAGTTTTCATTCGATTTTTTTACGTTATGTAAATTGATGAAAATTCCGTTTTCTAATCTGTATAAAAAAAGACGATATTGAAGTTTGCATCGTTGGAATTTGCATCGTTGGAAGTTTTTCTTAATTTTCTCGATAATGCAGAATCTTGTCCTACAAATTCTTGGGCGTAGATTTTTCATAAGGATCCTGAAAAACGTTTGAGTGATATTTCGTAGCCCAAATTTATCGAAAAAAAGTTTGGGCTATTAAGCTTTCGTTGCGTTTCAACGATGCAAGCTTAAGGAGAGGTTCTGCCTTGTTGGGCCAACAAATGTTCGATTTTTCACAAATTTTTTATGCGAAAAGTATCAAATGAAGAACGTTGATATTTGGTATGTTGAGTAAGCGGTCTTTATTGAATATCAAAATATTTTTTAAAGTTTGACGAAACACGGTGGTGGGAGTGGGAGGAGCCACGTATGTCGGTGCGCGGGCGATGACATTCTTCGCTTGCGGAATTCCTAAGTCCCAGACCGGTGATCTGAAGCAAAAAAATCGAACATATTTTTACTTTTTACAATATTTTGTATAAGTTGACCCAGAATGGAGAAGAAAAATTGAAAAATAAAAAAATTGCGAGCAAAAAACTGGGAACATTTTTGGGAAAAAAAACACTTCCTGCTGATTGCTCACTATTTTTTTTATTTTTCAATTTTTCTTCTCGATTCTAGGTCAACTTATACACAATATTGTACAAAGTAAAAATATGTTTGATTTTTTTGCTTCAGATCACCTGTTTGGAACTTAGGACTTCCGCTAGCGAAGAATATCATCGCCCGCGCAACGACATACTTGGCTCCTCCCACTCCCACCGCCATGTTTTGTCGAACTTTAAAAAATATGTTGATGTTCAATAAGGACCGCTTAGTCAACATACTAAATATCAACATTCTATATTACATACTTTTCCCATAAAAAATTGGTGAAAAATCGAACATTTTTTAGCATAACAAAGCAGAACTTTCCCTCAAATATCATTCCAAAAAGCCAATTTAAATAAGTATTCAAAAAGAATTCCTTTCAACGCAAAATAAACATTTCTACCCCTGATATTAATAATCAACAATACAAAACTTACAATCGACGTTTTCGAGGTTATGTAAATAAATCGAGTAAAAATCTTTTGAAAGAATTTTAAAAAGAAAAACTTCAAATTATTCGAGCAATCAATTATTACTATTTATTATTATTGCTTAACATTGTTCCCTCCCAATGAAAGGCGTTGCTTGATCTGTTACAGAATCGAAAGCGAAAAACGTTCCTGCCGCGACAAAGTCCATAGACCTTGAGAAATGGTTGGACTTGGTGCTGGACGATTGAGGTCTGTTTTTTCTTCGCGTCACTGCTCCTTGGTGACTGTGACGATAAATTAAGAGACGAACATTTTTGGATATATGTATGTATATGTATATATATTAGTACAAATAAAACGAGTCGCATTCTCGATCAGTATAAAAATGACATTGGAATTACAGTGTGTTTATTATTCGAAAATAATTAACGCACTCTTCGTTTATGGTAAAAAACAAATTACAATTGAAAGATCGCGTCTCAAGCTGCGTATTTCTCGGTGAGAAATGCGTGCATGTAGTCGTACACGACGAGCATGATTGCGCCTCCCGGCCCGAGACGCAACACCTTTGGTAAAAGCCCCTTGTAGAGCGCTGTGAACCTGCAGGAAAAGTTACAAAAGCTGGGTTTTATTTGCGAGTTCAATTGGTGGTGGGATGAGAGAGAAATGAGGGGCGTAATAGACCGTACCCTTCCTGTCGGTACACTATGGACAGAGTCGTTATAGTGCCGTTGTAGTGTATCGTTCCCTGGGGCCCTTGAATACGACTTTTCGCCACGTCAAACGGAATATTCAGGCAGGAAGCGGCCGTTCCCGCTGTGAAGCCTATGGCAACCTGAAAGTGTTTGGGATTGTAAAAATTACGAAAGATTACCATATTGTTCTTGTCTTTTTTTTTTAATGTTTAAATATTCTTTTTTGATACTTTTTTTTCACACACACATATATATATATAGATATATAGATATATATATACATACATACATACATACATATACACACACACACACGGAAAGCCGACAGATATTTTTACAGAATCGAAGAATCGAAAGAATCGAAGAATATTTAGACATTGAAAAAGTGTGATATTAAGAATATATATATATATATATTCTTAATATCACACTTTTTTCATGTCTAAATATTCTTCGACGTTGTATAAAAATATTTTTCTAATATTCGCCAAATATTATTCATGCCAAAAATTGAAGAATACTTAAGCACGAACAATAAATTATGAATATTTGAAGAATATTTGAGAAATGGGAGTAGTAGTAGTAGATTATCTTTTTTAATCGTTAGAGAAAAATTTAAGAATCTTAACAGAAAAAATAAGAAAAAAATCAAGAATACTTAGAGAATATTCCAGAATATTTTATGAATGTTTAGAAAATAAATAAAGAAAAGTATATGTATTTGAAAAATATTCATGAAATATTCGTTAAGTATTCTCAAATTTTTCTTCAAATATCGAACAGTATAATGTACTTTAAAAATCGATAAATTTTTCTTTACGTTTTTTAAATTCAAGAATGCTAACAGTAAAGTTAACGAAAACTTTAAGACTGATTAAAGAATATTCAAGAACATTCAAGGAATATTTTATAATATTTAAAATAAACGGGAAAGAAAAGTTCATCTACTTTTAAAGATAATTTTAAAAAATATCTCGTGAACATTTTTAGAATGCTCACAGAAAATTTTTACAATATTTAATAAATATTGCAAAAATAAATCAAGGAAAGTTTTCCTACTTTTTAAATATTCAAGAGATATTCTTTGAATAGTCTCAATTTTTTTCTGAGAATTCTCAAATTTTTCTCCAGATATTTGAAGAAATAATATACTTAAAAAATCGATGATTTTTCCTTTACCTTTAAAAAAAATATTCTTCAATTATTCTCCAAGTATCCTCCATTAAATTTTTTTTTCAGAACTCCGGTTTTTTGACTATTCTTCAAATATTCATAAAATATTCTTTGATTACTCTATCAATATTCTTCTTTTTTTCTCCTCATATCCTCTCACCATTTATTGACTCCTCACTAGTCCAAACATTCATAAATAAATGAAAATGTAACTTTCTTCGACTTGTCTGGAGCATTCCTCTGCTCTTTTTCAAACATTCAACGCTTAACAAAACTCCAGAGCGCCCGCCGCCCTCCCATTTTACCTTCGTGAAGAATTCCAGCCAAGGATCTTCGTTGGCAGGCACGAAGCCCTTGACGGAATGATAAAAGCCAAAGTAGAAGCAATTGAAGACACCGTTTCGCATGACAGTGGCGGAGAGGCCTTTGTTGAGACCGTTCAGGCCCAAACCGTTGGTTCTCACGATCTCTCGGGTTACGGCGAAAGTTGAAGGGCTCTCTTTGACCTTCTTGCGATTGGACTGCAACTGAACTTTGATCACTTCAAAGGGATTCACCAGAATTCCTTCCGTTACACCGGCGCAAAATCCAGCCAGGGCGAATGTCTGGAATCACATAAAAATTCCACTTTTATCTCGACCTTGAGCGAACGGCGAAATATATGCGAAAAAAAATTCTGCTTACCAGAGGCGTCGGTGAACTGGCGCCGAACAAGAAAATCTTTTTGTACTGCTCGAAGGTGAAGAACTGTAAGAATCGAAAAACGTAAGAAAAAGAAATTGAAGACAACTGACATAAGAATAATAAAACATAATTCTTTTAAATCGTTGTTTTTTTAACCTAAAATCAACTAAGTAAAAATAAAATGCCATTAATGCCTTGGGCCACAGTAACGGGTATAAAATCATCTACGAATTTAACTTTTTTTCGTATGAAAAAGTCATTCACTCATAAAATTAATTACACATCTATTTAGTATGAATATCAAGCTGTTAGAATTTTTTTCGGTGTACAAAATGGCCTACTACTAATATTTTCTTTTTTTATTTAAAAAACTTTTTATCTAAAAAAATGTTTTATCTAAAAAACAAAAATTCTCGTCTATCTACATTAGAATACCTAGAGAAGTGCGTACGGAATTTAAAAAATATTGTTTTTTTCAAAAGTTGCAGGTATTTGAACTTGAGAAATGAATTTTCAGTGCAAAATTTCGTTATAACCGCTCATAAACTGCTCATAAAAAGAAAATTTTTCGATTAATCAGAAATTCCGTACGTACTTCTCTGCGGAATGCAATTAGGAACATAACTTTTGAATTTTAAGTAAATCGAGGGAAAATTGTTGAAGTTATTTGTCACGACGATTGGAAAAAAGCTGTTTCGAGAAGTTTCGAGTAGTCGGCCATTTTGTTTGGGATATTCATACCAAATAGATGTGTAATTAATTTTATGAGCGAATCACTTTTACATACGAAAAAAATGGTTAAAAACGTACATGATTTTATACCCGTTACTGTGGCCTAAGGCCTCAATAGAACAAATATTCTCAACTGCTTTTATTCCACAATTATCTTTGAAAATCCGTATTTCACTTATGCATTCGCTCCTTTTTTGGCAATATCTTTTAACTTATAGTTTGAAATTCCGGCCCCTTTTTTTTTAATGAATATTTTCCTTGATAATTTCGAAACACACATTCACCGATGCACACAAATAAATATAAATTTATATTGTAATTGTAAAAATCGATCAACAGTCTCGTATGCTTTTTTAATCTCACTTTGACAGCTCGCTTTGGCGTTTCGACAATAATGGGTGGCACTATCCCTTTCCAGAAGGCGCCCAAACCTTCGCTCCTGTACATCTTCATCATACAATCGCGAATACCTTGAAAAACAATGGAATTAACGAAAACCGCGGAAAAGATAGGCAAATTGACACTACTCTGCGCGGTCTCCGTACTCTGTACGAAATTATGACAGTCGATTATCTACGAGGAGAGAAGAAAATCCTGCGCTCACCTGTGTAGTATTGAGGATCGGAACCTCGGCTGGGCTTGACTTGCAGCTGGAAGCGCGTCTTCACCAGATCCATCGGATGCATGATGCACACCTCGACGAAGCCTGCGGAGCCACCAGCGCCGATCTGTATCGCTGCCTGCTTCAGCAGACTGCTCTTCTCGGGCCGATGATGAGCCATGTTGTTTCTCACGGTAGCCGGATATATTTTGTCACTTCAGTTACGATAGGGATGCAAAAAATGCAATCGATGCGCATAGAGCTGTATATGTAAATGTAATTTTTATACATACACGTATATACAGGTCCCGTTATGAATGAATAATCCTGCAACTGTCGATAGGTCAGATGATGTCCTACTACATGCTGGAATTTCAGTTTAGTTAAAGTCCCACATTTTTCGAGATAAAAATCATCTGCTTTTGGTTTTTCGCCTGCCATTTCTACAAATGATAACTTTGTTTTACCCGGTTTAAAAAAAATACTCTTGGTTATTTGTTTTATCTAGAAAAGTATTTTTTTAACCTTAAGGGGTAAGGCCACAGTAGAATCTTCACAAAATCGATCTTTTTCCCGCTAAAACGGTGCTTTATCGTCATAAGAATAAGTTACTATTCGATTTTTAGCAAGAACATGTTTTTTTTTCACCGACTTTGAGCGTATAACGTAAGCCCACCTCTGGCAGGGCCATAGAGTACCGAAAACTTTAAACGTGTTTTTCTCGAAACAGCTTTTTTCCAATTGGCGTGTCAAATAACTTCAACAATTTTCACTCGATTTTCTTCAAATTTAAAAGTTATGTTTCTATTTGCATTACGCAGAGAAGTACGTAAGGAATTTCTGATTAATCGAAAACTTTTCATTTAATGAGCAGTTTTATACGAAATATTTCACTGAAAATTCATTCAAATCCCTACAACTTTGTTTTTTTACCATTTACCATAACAAAAAACAAAGAATTTTTGTTTTTTGTTATGGTAAAAAAGTGTGGATGCTAAATGTCACGCCGCGGAGCGCCTAAAAGAAGATAAAAGAAAATATTAGTAGTCGGCCATTTTATACATCGAAAAAAATATATATATATATTTTATAACAGCTTGATATTCATACTAAATAGATGTGCAATTAATTTTATGAGTGAAACACTTTTTCATACGAAAAAAAAAAATTGTTAAATTCGCACATGATTTTATACCCGTTACTGTGGCCTAAGGCCCTAAAGTGCCACAGTTTTCGAGATAAAAATCATCTGCTTTTGGTTTTTCGCATGCCATTTCTACAAATGATAACTTTTTTTAACCTAGATTTTTAAAAAATACTCTTGGTTATGTGTTTTATCTAGTAAAGTCTTCTTTTCAACCTTAAATGTTAAGGAAGCTTTATGAAAAAAGATATTATGCAGAATTTTCATAAAAACCAATTCGAACACCCGACTTTGATAGCCTGCAGTGTAAATAATTTGTAGAAATAGCATGCGAAAAGCCAAGAGCAGATTTTTTTAAATAGCATAAAGCCCAAGATGCCGAAAACTGTGGGTCTTTTACTAAGCTGAAATTTCACCATAAGTGGGACATGGTCTGACCTATCGACAGTCGCAGGATTACCTTTTCATATGTCTGGTGTAGTAAAAAGAAATCCATTATTTTTGCCTTCAATTTCATGCAAAAATAATGGATTTCTTTTTACTACACCTAATATATCTTGGGTGGTTGCATATGAAAGCACCAGCTGGCAATAGACGGCATTAGGGACACTATTTTCTCGAATTAAAAGTAGGCAATACGCATGATGTTGGGTCTATAGAGTCCCGCCGAAAGGCCATAGGTGACAATTGTGTGATGCGTTAACATCATCTGCCTAAATTGTCTTCAGAATTGCAAGTTTTGGAAGAAACAAGTTACGTTTGTGGCAACTCATGCTCCATTATTTTCTGGCAATGAAATCAGCCGTGGAAACACATTGTTTGCTAGAGGAAGTGTATGCCCAGCATGCTCCATCGAGTGCAACGTGCAGAGTGCTTTCGCCACTTACAAAGTCGTGATTTCTCTATGGACAACAAGGAGCGCAGAAAACCACCCAAAAGTGAGCTATCGTGTATTACAAGGCGCTGAGGTGTTAGAAAACATCACTGGGGTTGATTATCGACTGCAACTCACGCGTTTGAAGGAAGCTCTGCACAAAAGAGGCTCGAATGGGCGAATTGCCATGAGTTGATTTTGCGGCATGACAATGCCAGGCCGCATGTTGCTCGGCCGGTTAAGAAACACTTGAATGAAGCAAACTGGGAAATTCTACCTCACCTGTCACATTCCTCGGATAAAGACCTCGTACGAAAGAGTAGAAAAATGACTAAATTGCCTCTAAAGAAGCTAAATTCTTCCTGCGTGGAATTGGTTCGTTGGCCGTAAGATGTTCTAAGGCTGTCAATTCCGATGGGCAAAACATTAAATAAGTTTGTCGATTTACCACTGAACCACTGGGCTTTTATTTCTTCCAAAAATGGGCTTTTTCATATGCAACCACCTAACACATTATCAAATTTATCAATTTATATATATGAGGTATTGAACGTCACTTCAGCCAGTCAAAAAAAATCCATAAATAATTTTGAAAAATCGAGTTACTTTATTGGAAAATATTTACCGAGTGTGGAAATTTTTTAAAAATTTCTGACGTTTTTTATCGCTGATTACCATTTTTTAACATTTTTCCATTCAAATCGCTGTATCTCTGGCAGGATTTGACGTATTTACATTCGTAAAAAACGACAATGTGCGTCTTTTTCTAGCCTTACAGAATAAAAATCTTCGATCGAATATTAATAAAAAAAATTTCAAATAAAAATAGCTGTTACTTCACGGTGTTTAGGAATCCCATAATATAAAAAATACCGTAAATCCGTTTTTCGTATTCACAATTCGGGGAAAATTACAAAAATAAAATAACGAGTGCCTTTCCTTGAGAAAAAAAAATATTTTTGCATATTTTGCCCTGAAACGGACGTTCGACTTGCTCAATAAAATGTAAATAAATTTTTTTCTGTAAGGCTAGAAAAAGACGCACATTTTCTTTTTCTACTAATGTAAATACGTCAAATCCTGCCAAAGATACAGCCATTTGAATGGAAAAATGTTAAAAAATGGTAATCAATGAGAAAAAACGTCAGAAATTTTTAAAAAATGTCGACACTCGGTGAATATTTTTCAATCAAGTAACTCGATTTTTCAAAATTATTTGTAGATTTTTTTGTACTGGCTGAAGTGACGTGGCATGCCTCATATATATACTTATATATATATATAGAAAAATCACGAAATTAATATTCCGACATACGAACGAAAACAATCACGTACATACCAAATTTATTTAATACGTGCTTTAATTTCTAAACACCGAGATTCGATCAGCAGTTTAAATGTACGCGCAATTTAATACACCCTCAAACAAACGTTATGTTTTATCATCACTTATTAAAAATGTTCGCAAAACTGTTACTTTTCATCAATATATATATATACGTGTGCGCATATAAATTGTGTGAATATTATCGAGTCTGATCAGCGAGGAAACACGACGAACGACGAAGAGCAATAATACGCGTATGAGAATGACATCGCGGCTTCTGCTGCAGCTGTGATGCTTTGTTGTGATTATCGGGCTACATGGTCTACATTTCCAGATCCGAAAATCTATTTTTG
This sequence comes from Ophion obscuratus, assembly GCA_964007375.1. NCBI lineage: Eukaryota > Metazoa > Arthropoda > Insecta > Hymenoptera > Ichneumonidae > Ophion > Ophion obscuratus. Next base: position 19,432,519 of record OZ023319.1, on the reverse strand, counting down.
AAACCATACAAATTCTACACTCTCTGCCTTACCGGCTCGACGAGCGAGTCATGGGACGCGAGGGGAATGCACCCACGTGTGTATATATACACATATATATATATATATATATATATATATATATATATATATATATATACAGCATCGAAAAATAACCCAAACAAAATAGATAGGAAATAAACACGTTACATTGGTAAAATGTCATTAAATTTTCGATTCGTCGACGCGTTTTCGCGTGACCTCGATTCAAAGTTCGAAAATGACCGGTGGCAGGCCATCTTACTCTATGAAGAGTATACGGCGTCTGCGTCAGTGGCGTCGATTTTTTTTATTACTTGGCGTCAAGAAGCTGCCGCATCTTTTGATATATATATATAGTCTGACTTCCAACGGACACCCCCCTTGCGGGTTTTTACGTATGATCCTGTCCAATTGGATCATTTCCTATGACTCGCCACCCGCACTTCGCCAAATTAACCTAACTTTCGCTGCGTTCACAACCGTCTTGAGCTACACTATACCGTATTTGCCGTGGGTGCGAGAACACATTGGGAAACCCGTACCGGTATGGGCGGCGACATATTCTTCTGATTCTTTGGTACACAGACGTTTTTACTCAACTATCCTACACCCAAGGTCTCAGAACTCTCGGCCTTCGGCTGACTGGTTGACGCGCCAGCCGGTGCACGGCTAAGCGGTCACCGCTCCGAGTATCGGCCGTGCACAACGCTGCTTAACTCGAAGGCTGCCAGAGTGTCCGTGAATGTATACACACACACACACGTGTGTGTGTGTGTATCAAAATGAACATAAGAACATAATAAGCACCAAATAATCGTATACCTTATTTATTGTTAGATTATCATATCACTCAATGACTATCATGCCACTGAATTATTATTTATCGACCGCAATATTGTGCACTTTATCCGATATCACGCGCACTCGAGAATAATCGAATATTTCGAGACCGAATATTGCGAAGCTACATGTACGCACATGCGCCCTCGGGCGCACACACACACGTGCACATATGCGTATTTATCGCATTATCCTACGGACAAAATTACTTGCGATAAGATATGTGTACGTGTGGGAATACATGCATGTATGTATTTGTGTTATTTTATCATACAGCCTTGTGTCGTTATCCTCGTGGTGACCTAGAAATCTCTGAGCTTCTGATACTTCTTATCTCGTCTGTCAGACGATAATGATAATGACGGTGATGAACTTCGCTCGTGTTATGATAAGAAATATGTAACTCCGAAATATAGGGTGTGGGATGTGAATTTACAGTAATACATTGATGTTTTTGGGTACCTACAGTACCAGTCAAAAGTTTTCGGTCACTGGATAACTGCAAAATTGTATTAGAATAATATAATTCATTTTATAAAGCTATATAGTGCCGGATTTAGACTTTTCTTAAGTATAGGCCACTGGACTTTGTGCCACCGTATCTTCATCACTTGTATTTACTTAGGTCTTTTTAGGTGCCTCTATAATTCGATTTGTTTCTATAACGCTATTCTACTGTGACGGCTAAAAATATAAGCTTTTTTTAATAATTTTTTTTAGCTTTTATATGTATCGGTACAAACTTTTTTTTACTTAAAGGTACACTCTTACATAATAGAAAACAATTTTTTGTTGTTGCATACAATTGTATATTTATGTAACAGTTTATAATCGTTTAATGGCATGAAAAAAAGGATGTTGCTGGCGTCGATGATCTGCGCTCTCCAGGTCATCGGAAACGAAACATTCCAAAAGATTGTTAATCTGTATGAGTGTCGCTATCGCCCGAATTAGAATTATTATTTTATATTGCAAAATAACAAGATGGCGTCATTTTTTGCAAGTGTTCGAAAAACACGTTTTTTTTCGTCATAATTCGGGCGAAAGTATAAGTTAAAATTAATATTTTTTCAATTATTCTAGTTGGGGCGATGGCCATACATATGCTGAATATGTAGTAAAAATTTTAGCATAATTTGTTAAGCCGTTTTTCCGAAATCACGAACGCCAGGTGACAAAAAGTCGTTTTGAGAAAAACGCGTTCAAAGTTTATTATACTATCCTACACAATACTAATCGGTAGAGCGTCCTTTTACTCACACAGTGAAAAGAGAGACTACACTATGCAATAAATGTATAGAAACATACATGTATGTCAGTGGTGCTCAGTGGTGACGAATTGTTTTTATTACTTGCCATCAAGACGCTGTCGCGTCTCTTGATGTGTGTATACTCGCATGTCAGGTATAAATTCAAGCAGTTGCGCGGGACGCGCAGCGTGTAGCCGTACTAGAGCGCGCGCACCGAGCGCTTCTACTTTGAAGCGTTGTACTGAAGTCGATAAAGTGAAAATCGACTTTACCAGCAATTGCATATCAATTATATCATGGAATAGAGTGGAAAAATGCAAAAAATAAAAAATCGATTTTTTCATCCCGTCACAATAGTAAAGATCCTTAATTTTCGTACACTCGGAAATTGTCTCAAATTTTCGATTGCCTGCTTACATATTCTACATTTGGCGTCTACATGCCCTTTTCGCTGTCTTTCCCGATATTTACAAATCTTATGCGCGCCCGAGCTTCTTTTAATTCTTCGTTAATCATCTAGTCCTCCCAATATTTTTCCATGTGTATACCGTTTTTCCTATGTTTGTATTCCTTGCAGTATGCTGACACATCGATTTTGCGCCAATCGTATTCAATTTCTTGTTCAATTTAAATTTTAATGTCTCTTTCTATTTTTTTCTTCAGCTCCCTTACATTTCCATTCTATCGGGTTTGCCAGATTGTTTGACGCTAAATTTAAAAGTTTACGTGAAACTCCCCTTAACCGTATTCGTTGTGTGGGACAACGTAGATACCATTTCAGTTTCTCACCCATAGCTTCCGCGTATGCGAAGAAAGTGACCCAAAAAACGAATCTTGTGTGCAGGATAGTGTACAGAACAATATTACCGAAAAAAGACGAGTTACCGATTTAATTAAGGTAGTCCTATTGCTTCACACTAGTCATACCACTGATCATACTAGAGACTTGTACAATTTATATTTTTAACATATGCAAAAAAAATTGTAATAACTAAATGTTTCATGTGTAAACTGTTTAATGAATGTTCAAATTTAATTAGAAAAATGAAAAAATAGTTATTCCAACGATTCGCGCAGTATTTCTAGGTTCTAGGCAATACTGGTTCTATCTCCGTCTCTTTTCACTCAACCAGACGAGTTTAACCTCCATGCTTTTCAACGTCGATCTGTCAAAACAATGTCGGGTGCGGGAAATATAAAGCATTGTATTCGGGCCACCACTGGTAAAAAGCGTGGAAAATTTGTGTCGACGGAATATGTCGGTTGAAAATGAAATATGTGTGGAAATTCGGATGAGTGAGATGAGGTTAGGACTACAGTTAGCAGTTGCCTTGCTGTCACGTCTCTATCGTAGCAAGTGGTAATAAATCCAATACCGGAAGTTCAAATTAAACTTGTTATTACATAAAAATTTGGTCAATAAGCGTATTTTTTTCTGAGAGCACTGGATTACTACAAGTGTTAAGTATGTAAATCTAATTATTTTTAAGAATCTGACGGATTCCCACTATTATATACGCTTTTGTAGCGACCGGAAATTGGGTTTTTGTATGTCGTCTCGAAATGCCTTCACAAAAATACGCAATTTTAATATTTCTTTTCTCTGTAATTAGGTCGATAAACGACCCTGAAATTTTACAGAGACGATTATTCATATATTTGGGGATGCTCAAAAAAAATTATACAAATCCTACGGATTGAAGCCTAACGATAGAACTACCTTAATGAGAATGTATGAAAAATATGCGACCAAGTTAACGGAAAAATGAGGCTTGTTGAGACGTATGTATTGAAATGTGGCAATGTTGGAACTATGGGAATAGCAAAACCAATCGAAGACCTAGCGCGCAAATTTCAAATACGTTAAAGTCAAAAGGCAATAAGGGAAAATCGTTAATTTATTTATTATGATGTATTCCCTTTTTCTAGCTTCGGTGCGCACGATGCTTGTGGGCACGAGCACTGACAAATAATTTTTTCCATCGGAAACTTTGCAGCGGGCTAATCTTCTTCTCTGAATCATTTGTTGCTTCCTTTCGCTCTGACTTAACCTCTGAAAACGCCGATCGCCACAAAACGCGCGCAACGCACAGCTGTGTCCTGTGGCAGTCACTGCAATCAACCTAACAGCCTCGAATTCCGTGAGATGTTTGGCAACGTCGCACACGTTGCCAAAGCTCCTAATAGGGTTTTTAAACATTGAAATGTAATAGGAATTTTTATAAATCGAAAATCATTTTTCTCACAATCCTAACTCTTTCAAATTAACATATATGCAAATAATTACGATTATCTACCGTACATTTGAGCATGTTCGCGATATCCATTCGTACACATGATTCATATTTGGCTACAATAAGTTGGCACTGGTGACGTCATACAATGGATTAGCATAGGAACTTCTTTTCTCTCCTTGTCCTTTAAAGATGATTTTGCAATAACCTTAATTACGGTTTTTAATTTTTTTTTTTGGTATATCAAGGTGACCCTAAGGTCATGATATCTCAGGTCATTGGTTTTGTTTTTTGTGTTTTATATTTGTGGCAAATAAAAAATAAAGATTTCCCTTTTAAAAAAAGGGGAAGTGAACATGAAAGCAGGTTAACTTCTCCACGCAAAAAAAAACCCAACGCTACCAAATTGTAGACCATGACAAACCATTCACATTCTGTCTCTGACTTTTTCGGATAAAATCGATGTTTATGGGTCTTTTCGATGTGTGTGCGTGTGTGTGTGTGTGTGTGTGTGTGTGTGTGCGCGCGCGCGCGCGCGCGTGTGTGATGCAATAACGCTCGAACTGCACGCTTCCTTCTAAACTCGCGAATTCGCGCTAAACGCAAGAAGTATAAAGAGCACTCGTGTTCTCCTTAATCACTTCAATAATGAGTATAGTGTAGACTTTAGTGAGCGAGCGCACAGCCTTGAACCGTTATCTCCGCCTTGCTGCCATGTCACGATGACTCTACGCGGAAATCGTAGCCGCAACTATAATTTATTGCGACTATAAGCTGTTGCGTGTCCGCGGCGCGGACGCTGGCGGCGCACGAGGAGGAAACTAATGTCAGTTGTGTATGGTATTCAGTATTGTGTGTTGACGCAACGTTGAAAGGATCGTTTGTTTTCTCACAAGCGCGACGTGCGGCCCGGCCACACACGCGCACGACGCGCGCGCTCAAACGACGGCCAGCGTCTGGCGCAGAGCGGAAGTGATCGGTGTCGATCGTTGTCTGACTGTGATTTTGCTCTGTGGCAGTCTCGCGCTAGGATGGAAGTCCGACGACGGAAGGTAGGTCGTGTTTCGATCGATGAAACGACTGCGCACTAGGATTTTTTTCTCGGCGATCGTATTTTATTCAATTGAGCAACGCAACGCAGAGGAAAGTATAGGCGTCCAAACGCGGTACTTTGAAGCGTTCGCAAAGTGTGAAAAATAAGTGCTCTACTGTAACGGCGCTGGTGTAGTGTAGTGTAGATCGCGACCGATATGTATAAGGAGGTTGGAGCGGTTCAATTGAGTCAAACTACGGTTTATAAATGTTTTACAATGAATCTTAAAAAAATGCATACGAGGTATAGATTTATTCCGTAGATGCTAATTTTTCATAAAACGTATAACTAAAGAGCAAAATTATGCATTTTTATATTTTGATTACGTGAATAAGAAAAACTTGTGTGTTATTAACAACTTTAAAAAAAAACTAGTTTTTAGTAAGTAAAACGCGTTTGAAATGAAAACAGGTTTCTTTTGGTGCGGTTGTTTGGGTTTGTTCCAAAAACTAGTTCCAACGAAACGAATCAATTGAAACTGTTTCCGATAACGTCAAAGTTTGAGTTCGTTAGGGTTTCTAAATATAAGTTCTACTTTTCTCTAAGAAAAACTAGTTGTAAAAAAAGCGTTTACTCAGAACTCGTATTTACTAGCGAAAGCGCGTTTAAACTGAAAAAGAGTTTGCTTGTGTTCTTTAGATTAATTTTTAAAAAAACTAGTTCTAATGAAACAAATCAGTTGAAGCTGTTTCCGAATACGGTCAAAGTTTCGGTTTATTTGGGTTTCTAAACATAAGTTATAGTTTTCGCTAGGAAAATCCAGTTTTAACGAAAGCGTTTTTTTTCCTAGCTAAAACGCATTTGAGCTAAAAATGGGATTCAACTGTAGCATCGGCTATGTATAGTGAAAATTAATCAATCACTTAAAAAAGTACTAATGTCAATGCTAATTCTTTACATCTGTAAATGATTTTCTTTGTTTTTTCAATACGTACGATTTTCGTGGCCCAGTTTTCGGTATTACAGCAATTACATTACGAAAAACGTTTTCGGGATTATTATCAAACACGAAATCGTCCTGTTATCGCTCCCTTTCAATTTTTACCTTTTTCAGGGTTAAGAGGAGATATACACCTAGAAAACTAACAAAGTCTATTGATAACATATCTACCGATAACAAATCTGATACTAAATACGCCGGAAAAACGGTCATTTTTGTGAATTTTTTCAAGGAAAACTATTTGAAATTTCGGATTGGGGTTTTAATTATCTAAAAGTATATACATTCAAAAGTATGTTGAATTTTCTTTATTTAAAAATATCAAAAATATACAAGGATATTGTATGATCCTTGGAGAGTCGTAAAAAAATCTGCGTATACGGTACCAACTGGCGTTTCTTCAAAAATCATCTGAAAAAAAAACCAAAAAGATTATTAAATTAGATACTATAATCTAGTACTTGTCATAGCCGATTTTGAAAACATCGATTTATGACAAAATGGCGGACGTTTGAACATAAATAGTGATTTTTGGGCCAAAAATTAGTTATTGTTTTGCCTATAAAACAAAAATTAAGTAACGAAAAAAAATCCTATGACAAGTACTAGATAATGATGTATAGAATAACCACAAAAAACCTCAAGGCAATCGGCTCATTGGTTTTCGAGAAATTTTGGGTACCGATTTGAAAAGTGTGGTTTTGAGAAGAACGCGTTTGAAAATTTGGGAATGAATAAATCATGAAATTAGTCAACTTACATGGAATCATCGATAGCAGGCCCATAGTGTAGGTTTTCTACGGTCGACGGAATGTTCATAGAGTCTAAATCCTCGACCTCGACGACCTCGACCATCTAGGTGTATATCTCCCGTTAAAACTCCACAATATCACCGAAGAGATCTCGAATGCGCGTCGAGCATTCGCGGGCAAATAACACGTGGCTTGCCACAGTGGCTGGCGGATGACAGTGAGACACGTTCGCTCCTCGCACTAATCCCGCATTCTCTTCGTTTGTTTTTCGCTCTTTCGCACCGTTCTCGATCGAATTTTCGTACCGCGCGAATCCGTCTGCGAATATCAATATTTGCTAGATGAAATACACGCCCGTGAGTTCGAATGCGCATTGGCTTTTAGACGCTCGCGCATTGTAGCGACGCGAGCTTTGAGGTTAAGCACTGACGATACGTAGGCTCGATTTTCATTTTTTTCGCTCAAAGCTAATTATAATTAGCTAATTAATTTTAATCCTTGGCGAGCTTTTGATATATCAATTTTCAGTGCTTTTTTCGCTTACGTCGTGTACCACACGCTGTATAGACATAGCACTGTAGCTCTGTTTTTATTTGACACCGCATTTATTTTTACTTCTTCTATTTCTTTGTTATCCACACTTCTAAATTCCTTCCGACCGGAAGTCGTTCCACATATCCGATCTTCCGTTCGACGCTAAGCGTGGCCCAAAGAAAATCCGAATTTGGCGTTGATAAAATAAACCGCGTCTATTCGTCGACCCGCTCGAAACTGACGATAACAGACACAAAGAAATTGTGGCCGTTACGGAATTGCTCCCTGTGCGTTCGCTTCTCACTCGTAAGAATGACACTGGGCCGTCGTCGGAACGCAATGACAACTTTTATCCATCTGCAGCTTCTGAGACAAAAAACGTTTTTACACCTCCCAGACCCGGCGGCGAATATTGAGAAAAACAAAAGTGCGACGCTAGCCCCAAATAAGTAACGCCGCAGGAGTAGGCATCGATACCACGATGGAGACGCGTTAAAAATACGAAAGAACCATTGCGAGGGTCAAGGATTCATTGCGTTCCGTCGAAAGTTTCCATCATTCGCAGTAGCCTCGTCACACGTCTCTTTGCGCAGTTGCAGACGCGAGATGACGCGAGCCAGGGCGAGACGCCGATCCGTCGGAAGGAAACGGCCAGGATGTATTTTCTGATGGTGTTCATTCTGGGAGCCCTTTTTCTGGGCTACATAGCGATAGCTAACGACCTGAAGCCCGTGAGGATGGGAACGTCCGCGCTGGACAATCTCGCCTACTCGTTCAACATCCGCAAGCCGTTTTACGTGGTGGTGGTGGACGCCGGCTCGACGGGCAGCAGATTGTTGGCCTTCACGTTTCACTCCGCTTTGATCTACGGCCACCTGATACTTGACCACGAGTTGTACGTCCAGACGAAGCCAGGACTGAGCGCGTTCACGGACGAGCCTGCCAAAGGCGCGCAGAGTTTGGCGAGCCTGGTGAATCAGGCTAAAGCTGTGATACCCAGGTCCGAGTGGGCCAACACGCCGTTGGCGATGAGAGCGACGGCGGGCTTGAGATTGTTGCCGCGGGCGAAGGCGGACGCCATATTGGAGGAGTGTCGAAGATACTTCGACAAGTCGGGCTTCCTCGTGAGCAACGAGTCCGTGTCGATAATGGAGGGCGTCCACGAGGGCATTTACGCCTGGTTCACCGTCAACTTTCTCCTCGAGCGATTCTCGACGAGGAACGCTGACGGCACAGTCGCCGCCCTTGACCTCGGCGGTGGCTCCACACAGGTCACCTTCGCTCCGAGTTCTCGCGACCTGCGGCAACTCGAGAAACACGTTTACGCCATCAACGCGTTCGGACGCAACATGAGCGTATACACGCACAGCTATCTCGGCATGGGATTAATGGCGGCGAGAAAGGAGATCCTCACTCACGGCATGAATATCGCGGATCATCCGGCCGACCAGACGATACTCGTACATTCCGAGTGCGTTAATCCAATCGTCACGCGGGAATGGAGCTACGCCGGCAAGAATTATCTCGTCAAAGGACCTCTCAAACCTTCTCACAAAATCGTCAAGACTCAGAATTACGCCGGTGCCGACGAGAATCGACCGATCGTACGATTCGACGAGTGCAAAAAGATCGTCGCCGCTTACGTTAACGGTATCGAGAACAAACCGACGGGCCTCAAGGACCACGCGGTTTACGCCTTCTCGTATTACTTCGACAGAGCCACCGAGGCGAGTTTTCGAATACTTTGATCTTGATACTTAGTTTGCTTTTTTTGCTCGCCTTCTCGTATCGGTGGTAACGGAATGCTTCTTTATATTTCGTTACGTTATTTACGAAGATCGCGACTGCGAGGCAAAGTCAACAGGAATAATATTGAAAGACGAGTCGATTTTAGTATCAGATTTGTTATCGGTAGATATGTTGTCAATAGACTTTGTCAGTGCATTTATTGAGATTGGATTTGTTGTCAGTGGGTTCATTATCTACTGTTGTTAGCATTAGTTTTTTATTGGCGGTTTTATCATGTGTAGATTCATTATCAGTACCTTTGTCAATGCATTTAGTATCAGTGCATTTATTGAGATTCGATTTGTTGGTAGATTTAGGGGGGCCGGGTTGAAATTCCGAACTTTGAATGCTCCGACGGTTGAAAATGCCGAATTTTAATGTTCCGAAATTCAAGATGCGGCTGGGTTGAAATTTTAAACTTTGAATGGTCAGAACGCTTAGAACTCCCAAAGAATATTACCCCGAAAGATCATTTTGATCTTCCAGGGTAATATATTTTCGGAGTTTTGAGCGTTCTGGTGATTCAAAGTTCGGTATTTCAACCCGGCCCCGATTTAGGGTCAGTAGAGTTATTATTAGAAGTTTTCGTATCAGTATGTTTATTATCAGTAGGATCATTACAATCGAACCTCAATATAACGAAGATTTGTCGATTTCCTTCCGATATACACCCGGAACCTTGATACAACAACATAATAATATACATTGTACTCTAAGTACTAATTGTTTGTAAAGATTATTTTTTGTAAAAATATCCCTATATTTATAGTACTGATACATTTTTTTAGTGAACATTTTAAGCAGCATGATCTTGATGTAACGAAACCTCGATATAACGAACTCTCCAAGAGATTCGTTATATCAAGGTTCGACTATGTTTGTATATTGATTATCAGTAGATTCATTATCGTTTGATTTATTATCGGTAGATTTATTATCAGTAGACGTATTATCAATAGATTTAGTATCAGTAGGTTCATTATTAGTAGATTTATTATTAGTGAATTTATTATCAGTACATGTATTTTGGTAGATTTATGATTAGAATGAGTATCAGTAGGTTCATTATCAGCAGATTCATTATTAGTAGATTTATCATTAGTAATTATATTATTAGTAGATTTATTATTAGTATATTTATTATCAGCACGATTATTATCAGTATATTTATTATCAGCACGATTATTATCAGTACATTTATTATCAGTGCATTATCAGTACATTTATTATCAGTACATTCAGTATCGACGAATTTGTCAACAGTAGTTGTATTATCAGTATATTTTTTATCTATAGACTTATCATCAATATATTCAATATCAGTACATTGATAATCATTGAATGTAGTAGTAGTATTTATTTCAGGTATGTTCAGGGTGTTCACACAGGGTGTTCACACAGACGAAATCCCCCCTATATGTTTCTTTCCCCTTACAAGTTTTTCCTCAAGTCTACTTATATTCTATTTACGTTTTGCATATCGTTTCCACTCTCGCATTCCTTCTTTCGTTTGTTACTTTTCCAATTAGTTTCTCGAATCGCTTTATGTACATACATAGTTCTGTTACAGGTTCCGTCTTTAGTGCTGTTTGTATTTTTCTCTTTGGTCTCTTTCTTCCTCCCCTATGCACTTTTCTAGATCTTCTATGATTTCGTTTTTTAATATTTTCCTCGATTTTCTCGCACGTACATATATGGACTAAGTTCTCCACTTCTTTTTCACACACCCTATATTTATTCTCACTATACCCCTTATTGCCTTGTTTTCCCACATTTCCACATTTACGTCTCGCCCAAGTTTCTTTCCTTCCTCCCGTTATATTTGCATCTTCCTAGTACTTTTCTGTTTCTATCGTGTACTTCCTGTTTTTGTAATGTGTACAATACGTTGATTTTTCAATTTTCCTCCGATCCTGCTGGATTTCTTGATCAACTTTTGTTTTTTTCCTCCCTTTCTATTATTCTCTCCATTTCCTTTACATCGTTGTATGCTATGGCTCTCCATATGCCTCCCTCTCCTACTTCCTCCATTGCTTCTTTGACCTCTCCCCATTTCGTTGGGTTCCTATTTAACACCCCTCTCCTGCCTCTTTTGTCTCAGAAATGCCTCTTTCGCGCATTTCTTCGGTCGTCTTTCCTCCCTCATCTTCATTATTTCTATTAAATAGTTTGCCGCTCTCTTTCACGTTCCCAACGTTATACCTCTACACTCTGATTCTATCCGCCATATATAATCATTGGATGTATCATCAATACATTTATTGACGGCAGATTCATTATCGTTAGACTCACCACTCATGCATTTTAAATCTTATTATCTTATTATCAGTTACAATTCAGAGACATACAATCACACAAGTGTCGAAACATACGACAGCCGCTTCAGTATTATAGCAATAACGCTGCAACCAACGATAGCATCGAATTTCATCAAAACTAATGAGTCAAATAATTCCATAATAGTATAGAAAATCCTCAGGACTGATAAATCAATTGTAGTGCAGCTTTTCGTCGAATTATATTAAAGGGTTAGGCCACAGTAACGGGTATAAAATCATGTGCGAATTTAACAATTTTTTTCGTATGAAAAAGTCATTCACTCATAAAATTAATTACACATCTATTTAGTATGAATATCAAGCTGTTAGAGGATATATATATTTTTTTTCGTTGTACAAAATGGCCGAGTACTCAAAACTTCTCGAAACAGCTTTTTTCCAATTGGCGTGACAAATAACTTCAACAATTTTCACTCGATTTACTTTGAATTTAAAAGTTATGTTCCTAATTGCATTTCGCAGAGAAGTACGTACGGAATTTCTGATTAATCGAAAACTTTTCATTTTATGAGCAGTTTATGAGCAGTTATAGCAAAATTTTTCATTGAAAATCCATTTCTTAAGTTCAAATACCTATAACTTTTGAATAAAACAATATTTTTTCAATTCCGTACGTACTTCTCCAGGCATTGTAATGTAGATTGACGAAAATATTAGTAGTCGGCCATTTTGTACATCGAAAAAAAATATAAATATATTTTCTAACAGCTTGATATTCATACTAAATAGTTGTGTAATGAATTTCATGAGTGAATCACTTTTACATACGAAAAAATAGTTAAATTCGCACATGATTTTATACGCGTTACTGTAGCCTAACACAAACCCTCAAACACAAAGTTAAAATGATTTATGATACAAAAAAGCGTGGAATTTCATCAAAATTAATAAATAATCCAATTGATTAGGTAACAATGTTCCATTTAGCAAAGATCATCAGGCTCGTCAATGTTCAAGTCGGTAGGATAAAATTCAATAAAAATCGCTCACAATCTAAATTGACAAACGTAAAAAATCTCACTTATCAAAATGAACGTTATTCGATTGACATTGGATCGATTGATTGGTAACTTCGTCTTCGTCGCGACAGGTCGGACTGATAGATCCGATCACCGGTGGAAATATCACGGTCGAAGCGTTCCACAAGGCGGCGATAGGGACGTGCGAGTATCCGAACACCGAGCAGCCCTTCATGTGTCTGGACCTCGTCTTCATTTCCGTTCTCCTCCAGGACGGATTCGGCCTCGACCCAACCACCAGATTATTCGTGAATATAATTCCCGCTTTTTCTCCCATTCCAACGATCCCCCACCTGCAGTTTCTAATTTCTCTTTTTTCCGTTACTTTTCGCAGCTCTACAAAAAGCTGAACGGCCACGAACTGAGCTGGGCTTTGGGCGCTGCTTTTAGTCTTCTCGAGAGGGGCGTCTGAGCGTCGCGTTTCTCATTCACTTACGCATCGCGGCGCGTATGATGAAGTGATATATCGTTACAATGCAATTGTTTCGAGTCAACGAATCAATCAAGTTTCTCAATTGAGAAAAAAAAAGAAAAAATGACGGATGTGCACATGACGTACGTAGTGTTATATCTACCTGGAGGGACAAGCGAAATTGCAGTCGTGGGAATTGACATTTTGGACAAACAATTGAATCGATTATTGAACAAATATTCTGATAAAAATGAGATAAGTGGCCAAATAAATAATGCGAAAAATATTTCGGCAAACGAATAGGAAAGTGGTCAAATAAACAATAAAGAAAATAGTCTAATAAACAATTGGCCAAGTCAATAAATAATTGACCGTATTCTTGTAAGCAAATAGATAAATAATCCAATAAACAATTACAGTATTTGTTTAAATGTTGATTAAATCATTCGTCTCCTTTATTAAACTTGGTGTCTAATTGTTTATTGGATTGTTTAATTGTCTGTTAGACTATTTTTATTATTGTTAATTAGATTATTTGTCTCATTATTTATTCAACTTTATGCCTAGTTGTTCATTGATTTGATTAGCCAACTGTTTATTACACTATTTTTCTAATTTTCCATTGGGCTACTTGTGTAATTCTTTACTCGACAATTTGTTCAATTGTCTATTCGATTGTTTTGTCTAATTATCTATGAGGCTATTCGGCTAGTTTGGCCTAGTTGGCCTAATCGTCTAAATTGGACTTTCGCTCCAATTTTTGTCCTGAATGAATATTTATCATTTTCGCGGGTCCAAATTCTCGGGACTCACCTTGTATATAAATTTTACAAACCATGAGTTCGTACGAGGAAAAAATCTTTCAAACAGAAATTACATACGACCGCTTCGAAACAGTGGGAAAGTTTTGTTTTATATTTTTCTCGATCAAAAGAGAACGCGGTTTTATTTAAAATAATTGTGTGAATATATATATATATATATATATATATATATATATATATATATACACACCCAGGCAGGATAAAGGTCGCACTTTATTGACGCAATAACTGTGCATTCTTTGCATACGGTATTTTGTCGTGTAAATAGTTTCGATTGTAAATGACGAATCATTTTTGAATAATAAAAAAGAAAAAATGACAGTGTTAATTACGCAAATGTATTTTTACATTCCATTATCTCGCCGCAATTTCCATCGGAAAACATAGACTTTTACCGTCTCATTTTTCGAGAAGATTGCAGTTGTTTTCGTTTCTCTACTAATTGGTTCTTTTCTTCTGGGTTCTTTTACTTGAAAAAAAATGTTTATGTTTCATAATAAAAATGAGAAAACTGGCCTAATACGTGTACACGCATATATATATATATATATATATATATATATATATATAATATACTAATCTAACGTTTCTCTACTAATTGGTTCTTTTCTTCTGGGTTCTTTTACTTGAAAAAAAATGTTTATGTTTCATAATAAAAATGAGAAAACTGGCCTAATACGTGTACACGCATATATATATATATATATATATATATATATATATATATATATATATATATATATATATATATATATATATATATATATATATATATATAAGGGTGGTTCTTAATCTGGTGATGTAAATTCTTTGGTATTCCTCAAAAGTAATCAACATATATAGAAAAAAAAATTGGCCGCAAGCGGAAGTTTGTCCAATAATTCTAAACCACCCGACCGAGCTGTCGAATTTTTATATGAAAAAATGCATGCATTTAAAATTTTGTTCAGGAAATTGTTTATTATTTCCAAACTGTACATGATAAAAAAATGTTAACTGATGTTTTTGTAGGAAATTTAATGCTCTACCAAAATGGTATCTTGTAAAATTTGTGTAAATCTCATAAGTATCACGTAATTAGCAAAATAAAAACAGTTATTATTTATTCCAAAAATCGATCATTATGGTCAAAACTGGAGTTTGACGTCGAAAAACTGCAATTTATTTTTCGTATGTATGTAAGATTATGAAGAAATACGTAAATGTAAACAATATTCAAATTTTCAATTTTATCAATTTTATTATGAATTATGATGAATGATGGTATTAATTTAAAAAATCAAGTTACAATAATGAATTACATCGGTTGGAGAAAATTTGCTTTGTTAATATCAGGGTATTTTTTTTGTATTTTTCAATTATTTGTATAATGAATTGTTTTTGATCTTCATCATAAGTAAGACGATCATTGTATTCTGTAATAAGTTTCACTCCTCTTTCTTCAACATCGATAGACACTTTAATTCCTTTAACTATTTTTAAGCCGTGTGAATAATTTTCATTAAAAATCCACTCGCTCACATCGATATTAAAAAATGAGGAATTAATTTCAAATCTTTCGAAAAAACCATCGATTTGGAACTGATAAAGAAATCAATGTCCTTATCAATCAAAGAAGAAAAATTCATCTCGCGGATACTTAAATGTTTAGAAAGTTCGGAGATTTCTTCGTCTTGATCTGCATTTTTTATATTTTCGACCATTTTTTCTTTATATTCTTTGTTGAGATCATCTTCTTCATTCGTCAATTTGTCATATCTTGATTCAACATCAGCAATAAACCCTATTTTTTCGGGTTTTCGCTGATTTTCCAAAAAAAAGTTTTTTCTCAGCACTGACTTTTAACACAAGCAATATCGAGTAGTAATTGAAGTTCCTCTTTGAAAGATAATTATTGTTGTTCATTTGATTTTTTTCCCAGCACGTTTTGGCAATAGATTCCAGCGTGCATGTAACTTTTGGATTTTTTAAATGCTCTCTGGCAAAGTTTGTACCGGTATACCGGCTTTATCCCAAGATACAAACACTTTGGCAATTATTGTGGCACTTTCATGTGTCATTAATTTTAGAACCCGAGTATTATAAAAAGTGCTTTTAACATCTGCAATTTTGAAGGCAATTTGCGTCCAATTATTTGTGGATCAGCATCACCAATTAAAAAAATATTTTTACGTAAATTACGGTCATGGAACGTCATCGAGATTTTCTAAACGTAAGTCATCGAGCACATGTGTCCAATGCTGAATCGAGACATGTACTTCACGTGGAAATAGTAGACATACATTTATTTCGAGGTTAAGACGGAATGACACCTCATCGCGGTCGGTATGGTAGAACAATTGTAGATACCCAAAAATCTGAGACGGCTCTTCAGATCCCGTCGAAACTTTTCCAAACGACGTCAAATAAATAGTCGAACAGCTGTCTAACCCTCAAATTTTCTGAATTTGAGAAAAAAAACGTAGATTGACTTATGACAAGCCTATCTACATTTTTTTTTCTCAAATTCAGAAAATTTGAGGGGCTGATAGCTATTCGTCTATCTATTTGACGTCGTTTGGCAAAGTTTCGACGGGATCTGAAGAGCCGTTTCAGAGATTTTTGGGAATCTATAATTGTTCTACCATACCGACCGCGATGAGGTGTCATTCCGCCTTAACGCGGATTGCGGCAAGCATGGGAAGCAACTCATCCGACGAAAGGATACTTGTCGGTAAGGTAGGATGGCTTTAATTTATCGTAATTTATGATAAAATTGAAAATTTAAATTTGGTTTACATATTGTTATTGAGTGCGCTACGTATCTCTTCATATTTCTAGATGCATACGAAAAATAAATTGCAGTTTTTCGACGTCAAACTCCTGTTTTGACCATAATGATTGATTTTTGGAATAAATAATGACAGTTTTTTTTGCTAATTACGTGATAAATATTAGATCCGGAAAATTGTACAAGTCACCTTTTATGTAAAGCATTAAATTTCCTACAAAACCATCATGTGAAATTTTTTTATCATGTATAGTTTTGAAATAATCAACAATTTGCTTGACAACATTTTTAATGAATGCATTTTCTCATATAAAAATTCGACAGCTCGGTAGGGTGGGTTAGAATTATTGGACAAATTTCCGCTTGCGGCCAAATTTTTTTCTATATATATATTATATATATATATATATAGAGTGGCCCGAAAAGTGGCGTCCAGAAGGAGAATCTACATGCCTCGTATCAATACTTACCTGAATCACCCCCATCCATTGTTTACGATCTTTTTTTACTTTTCGAGGAAAAAACATTTCTCTATTTTTCTCTTTTGTGTCTATACTTTCCTTGCGATCAAAAAATCGTTTGTTATTGTTATGAAGTGCACAGTTGAGCAATAAATAAATGACCAACTTAACACTAACGTTGATGCCGCAGATTTTTATGAAAAGTTGAATAAAATCGGGTTGAGGATCTGTCACTTAGATTGGAATAATGAAAAAAAAAATACTTGTACTAGTCTGAATGACTCTCAATGTTTCAAAAAACTTTCAAGAGAAAAGTACATACATGAAAAAGAGAGAAAAAATTTATGCCACAGGAAAACTCGAAGAAAAATGTTTTTTTTTTTTCGAAAAGTACAAGAGATCGTAGATCGTAGGTATGTAGATTTTCCTTTTGGACCTTTTGGATCTGCCGATAACGAGGTCATCGGTAAGTATTCCAAACGTTTCCTTTTTTTTCTATTCTTTTTCTTTCGTCGACCAAACTGAAACTGCAAGAATCACGCGGCGAAGATCCCGGGAAGCGCGCGAGCGAGAGAGAAAGAGAGAACTGTATGCCGAGGTCAAAGCAACGTCGACTAAAAGAGACGCGCGACGTTTATACAAATTCAAATTTTTTTTTTTGCATATACAATAAAAAAAGAAGCAAGCGCGCGACCGTTCGACGCAAGTTTGTATTCGAGGAAGTTATAAACGCGCCCAGCTATGCGTAACCTTTAACCGCAGTGCTCGCGGGCAACAGTTGACATAGACGTTTCCGCGATTCCTTTGTATTCGGAGTACAAGAGACCCACAGAGAACGACGGAGAGAAAGAGAGAGAGAGATAGAGAGGATGGAAAATTGCGCGCGAGAAGAGATCAGTAGATTTGGCGCGCTCTTCCGATCGCGCGGCACGTGCATGCGAAACGTTCCTCACAGACGTTCCTGCTCTCGGACGAGTCGGGACGTGCGTGTACGACCGCGCCGATCGCGTTATGACGGACTAGAAATGTTTCTTCGCGTCGTGCGCGTGAACGGAAAAGTGGCGTAGCTTTCGTCGGTGCTTTGGACGCAACGGCGGGTAGGTAAGTGTAGGAGAACGAGAGAGAGAGGGAGAATACGATATACAGGGTGTCTCAAAACGACCTGACATTTTAATTTATTAATAAAACGTATTATTTATTTAAAAAGTACGAATATTTTTATTTTAATGTAAGGTACAAACATGGAGGTTATGTGTGAAACGCAATATCCCATAAATGGCCGTCTCGTCCCTGTTTGCAAACGTTCGCTCTTTTGGCGAAATGTTCAATTACATTTTGTCATAATTGCGGACTAATTTCATTAACGGTGCGTCCAATTGCTTCCTTGAGCTCCGGAATGGTCTGTGGATCATTGGCATACACTTTTCCTTTCGTAAAAGCCCAAAGAAAGAAGACCAATGGCGTCAAATCGCACGATCTTGGGAGCCAATTCACATCGCCGTAGCGCGAGATAACACGACCATGAAACTTCGTCTGCAATAACTATAGTACAGTCGTGCTGTCGCTGAAAAACCCCGCAATCGGAAAAAAATAGAAGGCCAGTTTTTTGACAGGTGATTATGTAGGTGTCGCGGGTGCTAAATCCAAGTTTGCCTAAAAATCGGTGTGCAGGGTTCTTTTTTAGGGGATAGGGCGGATTGATGCCAAACTACAACCCCTACGAGGTCGGCGCCGTGAGACAAAATGTTCAGAAACATCCGGGCTTTGGTTTTGTCCACAGCGCCGAAATCGTGGTAGTTCATTTTGGGGGTGAAAAAGTGTGGTGAAATTTTGAAAAATCAGTTTTAATTCAATAACTTCTTAGGATAAATTCGTACAATTTTTGTTCAAACGGGAACGTTGCAGCCCTTGAAAAAACGCATCGATCAAGTATTTGACCATTACTCTCCAATGTCTGGACCCCGCAAAAAAATGGTTGAAATACCAAAAAAAAATTGTTTATTGAATAACTCAAAAACAATCGATTTTCCGGGTCTGGTTTAAATGTACAAAATGTAGAGAATAATTTTCTCTATATTTTCGTTTCTATGGACCACCCGTGAATTTTGCTTTTTCCAACCCCCCTCGGGGGTTGAAAATAAAAAATGAAATTCCGGGAAAACTATTGACCGCACGAATTCGCCGCCGTGGAACAATTTTTAGCTTGAACCCTCAGCTACATTTTTGTCCACAGCGCCAAACTCGTATCTCTTTATTTTCGGTCAATAGTTGTCCCGGAATTTCATTTTGAATTTTCAATCCCTGAGAGGGGTTCAAAAAAGCAAAATTCAAGAGTGGTCCATAGGAACGAAAATATAGAGAAAATTATTTTCTACATTTCGTACATTTAAACCATCCCCGAAAAATCGATTGTTCTTGAGTTATTCAATAAACAATTTTTTTTTTATACTTCAACAACTCTTTTGGGGTTGAAGACATTTTCGGAGAGGGTTGATCAAATACCCGATCGACGTGTCTTTTCAAGGGCTACAACGTTCACATTTGAACAAAAATTGTATGAATTTTTCCTAAAGAGATATCGAATGAAAATTGATTTTTCAAAATTTCACCCCACTTTTTCATCCCCAAAATGAACTTCCACGACTTCGGCGCTGTGGACAAAAATAAAGCCCGGATTTTTCCGAACATTTTGTCTCTCGGCGCCGACCTCGTGGGGGTTGTAGTTTGGCATTAATCCACTCCCATCCCCTTTCATCCCCTAAAAAAACCCCTACACCCCGATTTTCAGGCAAACTTGGATTCAGCACCCGCGGCACCTACAAAATCACCTATCAAAAAACTAGCCTTCTAATTTTTTCCGATTCCAATATACAGCACGACTGTACCATAGCGCTGCAATCGGGCGGTAAAATTCGCAGATACAGGGTGGCAAGCATAAGATGGCTATGTGTTTATCAATTTTTCGAGAGTAAAATCGAAATATTCAGATTCCCAGCTCAAACTTCATCCATTTGACACCTCGTGGTAGTTTTAAGGCTGCAGCGACTAAAATAACAAAGAGATTAACAATGTTTAAACCGAGCAAAGCATTATTACAGTCTTAGGAATATCGCGTAAAAAAATTAAGCGCTTTGGATACTTCGTTCATCAATAATACTCGCAAAAAGATGCGAATTTTTATTTAAAATTCCTTTTAATGTTGACAAACGGAATTTGAATCCATTTACGGGCTTACGTAAGGTAGAATTTTTTGAAAATATCGATTTTTGGGTTTCGACGGCTTCGCAAAATATAACGTTTCAATCATATTCAATAATGTTCTCTGAATGTTTGAAGTCGATCCTTTCAAAATTGAAGGAGTTACGGGCGCCTATAGATAAATTCCGCGAACCTACGAGTTTCAAACGCCTTTTTTTCAAAATGACTTTTTCAAGATCGGTGACCACAATACTTAAAAAACCTTCAAAAATAAAAAATAAAACTTCAAATTCTTCAAAACTTCAGCTTCTTTCACATATCAAAAAACAGTGCTTGAACGGAGGCGTTTTTTTATCGATGCAGTTTTTTTTTAACGAAAAAAAGAGCGTTTTTTCACCAAAAATCGATACTTTCACTTTGGACTGCGGCCATTTTTTCAAAAATCACTATTTTACTCAATCTTTCGTTCAAGCCTAGACAATTCCATGCAAAAGCGAAATTCGTTTGATTTTTTAATTTATTTTATTTTACATTATATTTATATTATTTTCAATTTTGTTTAATTGCCAAATATACTCAAACTCATACTTTTTTAATGTGAACAGAAATAATTGAAAAATCCTCACACGTTTTACCATTAAAAAAATCACGATGATTTAAGAAAAGTAAAAAAACATTTTCAGGATTGTTTCGTGTTCGAAATTTATTTATCTTTCTTCTACTGAACTTAAGGAAATTATGATTTTCTCTGGAATGCCCAATTTTTCCTGGTGAATATATCTCGTCACAAAAGTATGTTATATATTTTTTTCGAAGAGAACTTGGGATAAACTATTAAGAGGCTATACCAGTGTGAACGCTGAAAATTTGGTTGATTTTCGGGAATGTTTCGGAAGTAAAGTACTCAATTAAATGTTTCGGAAAATTAAGAATATATTTGGCTATATTTGACCTATATTACATAATTTTTCCATAGGAAAATATTGAGATCCAAGCGACTTATGCGCTGCCTTCGGAGGCGCCAAAAAAAAAAGTTTCTCCACTGCTGACATGATTCCGACCGATTGAGTAGCTGAAACCGAAAAAGGAAAAAAATGTCGTTAAACTGGAAGGTTCCTGTACAATGACGCAGGATTTTCGAAAAATATCAAAATCTAACAAAATGGCGTAGTTATGAAACAGTCTGTTTTCTTGCCTCTAAAATGGTCGTTTTTTTTCAATGCCAAATCGTCAATTTTCATCCAATCGAAAATGTCCTAAGTACGTCATTGGAGAGTAAATATATTCGAAAGTACTCACTTCAAATTTCAAGTCAATCGGATAATTGCTTTTTGAGTTACAATGTCAGCAAATTTGAAAAATTTCATTCCGAGAAAAACGCGTTTAAAGATTTAACTATTGATTTTTGCAAGATAAAATGATATTGATATAAATGATAATGATATTCTTGAAAGGATAAACGGTCGAAAAGGGCAAAGAAAATCGATTTTTTGAAAGAGTCACACTGGTATAAACCCTTAAATGTCGTCTTTTTGTCGGTCGCAAAATTGCCGCGCGAGTTCCTCAAAAAGCACGACCACCTTCTAATTATCAACCTGTATACATATACGTATACATTGTGTAACGCACAGCGCGACTATTACGCGAAATAAGTGTGCGCGCTCGCGACCTTTGGCGTACAGTCGGTCGTAACCTAACTCGGTCCGCGAGCGATGTCGCGGGGGAGACGAGGCACCGAACCGCGCCAGCAGCAGCAGGCACCTCGACAATAATACGCGATATTTCTTCGCGTTTCCTGCTCGCGTCGCGATAAACGTTTTTTTCATTTCCTTCGGTGCAGTTTTCTTTTTTTTCGTATTGTCATTCGAGTTCGCGACAAGTCCGATAAAAAATTCACTGGAATAAATGATCGCAACTAGCGCGAGACTGCTGACGACAAGTGGGCCCGTAGTTAGCGCGGTAGTTTCCCGCAGCGTTTACATCACTGCGTTTCAACAGGAATTCAAGGTAACGCACGCACGTACGCGGCGATTGCGCGCGTAAATATATTTAGACGTGTGTGAGTGTGTGGAAAGATTGAATTGCTACGGTGACTGGTTGTTTCGAGAGTTCGGGAGAAGAGAATAATTTTAACAAGTGCGACGATTAGTTATTGATTTACGATTGTTTACGAGTTAACGAGAAATCATTGTCCTTTGTTTTCAACGCGTTATTCTTGTTTTCCTTTCGTTTTATTTTAATTTTTCCAACAAGCTTATCTTATCGTGAATTCTTCGCTTATTTGCCATCTCGATAAGACTAAATCCTTGCTCAATGGAATATTGTTTGTCCGCGGCGGCTGCGCAGATCGCCAGGACAAAGGATCCGCCGGCGAGGCGCTCCGTTCTCAGGAAATTGCGCAAAGTCTCGTCGATGCCCGAACTGTCCCGTTGCCAAGGGACCATCGACGCTTCGGAGCGCCTTAGTATAGCCAAAGCCGCCGTCGGCTTGAAGAAAACACCGATGGAGACAAATTCGTGCGACGCGATGCACCAAGAATCTCCGTGCGCTACGCCCGGCGAAATATCCAGCAATCTTAGGGAATATTTGGCCTCGCAAGAACTGGACGAAGAATTCGACACTATTGCCTTCGGCGATAACGACGAATGCGCTATGGCGCCTGGACGCAGGTCGTGCAGAGGTTCTATGAGCGAACGCAAGTACAAGGCAGTGAGGTCTTGGAGAGCGGTCGGATCGGGTAAGATGGCGGGGCGTTTTATTTGGGTTGGCCTGGGCTGGAGAGAGGGATATTAGATTAGATTAAGAGAGATTCATTAATGCTTCAAGATGCAGAGCCAGAGGGAGAGAGCTTGATTGATTGATTTATTTATCTTGGCAATGAGATTTTGGAGATTGGATCTGCAAGAATTGAGAATTACGATTTTGTTTGGGCTTGTTCGGGATAAAAGCAAGAGAACGTGAAAGAGAGATTGATTTATTTATTTATTTATTTTTATCGGAAATGAGATTTTGAAGAATAAGAGAGGTAGCGAGAGAGAGAGAGAGAGAGAGAGAGAGAGAGAGAGAGAGAGAGAGAGAAAGGAAGAGAGATTGATTGATTGAATAATATTGGAGAGATTTAGGAGATTGGTCAGATCGACAATAAATCAGCCTTCGACTTTTGTTTGGGTTTGTTTGGGTTGAAAAGAGAGAGATAGATTCATTGATTTATTCACTTATTTATTTCTTTATTCGTTTATTCATTTTTTCATATGTTTGGTTATTAATTTATTTATCTATTTGTTCATTTATTTATTGATATTGGCAATGAAGTTTTGAAGGCTGGGACAGCGAGAATTGAGAATTTGAATCTTGTTTGCGTTTGTTTGGGTCGAAGAGCATGCGAAAGAAGGAGGGAGAGAGAGAGAGAGAGAGAGAGAGAGAGGGAGAGGGAGGGAGGGAGGGAGGGAGAGAGAGAGAGAGAGACTCACTTGATTGATTAATATTTACGCCTGAAGGGGAGGTACCTCAGTAAACTGCGAGAAAAACAGGTAAACTTCGGGAATTTTCATCTCAAAAACTAATGTTTCGATTGGATCCGGGCTTTTTTTTATTGTAATGTAAAATAATGCAATGTAAAATATGTACATTGAGGTATATTTAGAAATTTTTTAAAATAAATTCTTCGACTGGAAGCGATTCAAACGTGATTATTTCGAAACATAGTTTTCAAAGTCGGTGCCGGAAGTATCTCGAAAACGGCTTGTCCGATTTTGTCCAAATTTGGATACAATATTCTTCGATAGTTTTTCTCGTTCGCCACGTAGGATTTTTTTTTAATCTTCATTTTTGACGGAATTGCGACCGTTTTAATTTAACATTCGTTTTTCGTTCGCAATTTCCGACTGAATCAAATGAAACCGAATCAAATGAAAAACCTCTACGTGGCGAACGAGAAAAAGTATCGAAGAATATTGTCTCCAAATTTGGACAAAATCGGACAAGCCGTTTTTGAGATACGTCTGCCACCGACTTTGAAAACTATGTTTCGAGATAATCGCGTTTGAATCGCTTCCAGTCAACGAATTTATTTTAAAAAATTCCTACGCATGAGTGAATGTACATATTTTCCAATTAAAAAAAAACCCGGTTCCAATCGAAACATTAGTTTTTGAGATAAAAGTGCCCGAAGTTTACTTGTTTTTCTCGCCGTTTACTCAGGTAGCTCCCCTTAAATCTGACGATTTGGCAGTGATACGAGAGAAAAGTACCGAAGTAATAGCAAAAAATAAATATCCCTAAAGGGACGAGGTCCAAAAAGAAAAGGCACCTTTAATATATACATATATATGTACACTAAAACTATCTAATCTCCTCGATTGCGATGGACCGTAACGAAAGAAAATGGGCTCTGTTTCAGCGACAACGAATAAAAACCTTGACGCGCACTTCGTCGTAAAAGTGCTATCGTACAACATACTGGCGCAAAATCTCCTGGAAAGTCACAACTACCTTTACAGAGAGCACAATCGTGAGTCGCTCAATTGGAATAGGAGGATGATCCTTGTGCAGAACGAAATATTGCAGGCGGAGGCGAATGTTCGTTGAAATTGTAACTTGTGAGATAGAGACGGAGGAGGATATATATATATATATAATCATTAAGGCGAAATGACGCGCGATTTAGCCGGTACAAAGGAAAAAAAGCCAGTAAAAAATCCCTTTGCTACGGGAAAACGTTATTTTTTTGAATATCTGCATTCTGCGTCGAAATAATAACACAAACATTTTTTTCACGGAAATCTGCTTTTTATAGTGGTATGTTATTCTACGTAAAAAAAAACATTAATTTTGTCCGAAATATTTTTTTACCCGGCTATTACTTTCGCGCTTAATAAAACTTTTTTCTCACAATGGAAGCAATATCATGCATTTGTAATTTTTGAGAAAATATTGCGAAATGAAAAAATGTTTCGGACTAAAGGCACTTGAATTTTTTTATGTAGAATAATATGCCGCTATTCCATTTCCATATTTTCAATTCTTTTTAATTTCGACCTTGAAATCATGCGGTAAATAAAAGAGTTATGTTGCCATTTTATTCCTCGTTTGAATCTGCCCGATATGGGTCTCGAGATTTTTCGATTTACTTCGCTGTTGAGTTATTTCGACGTCTCGCAGTAAATGAGACAGCCGTACAGTTGATTTCGAAGTGTGCATCGTTGGAGTACAACAGAAAGTAATTTTTCAAAATTGTTTCAATTTTTCGAGATTGTTTCAATTTTTCGAAATTGCTTCAACTTTTCGAAATTGTTTCAATTTTTCGCAATTGTGTCAGTTCTTCGAAATTGTTTCAATTTTTCGAAATTGATTTAACTGTTCGAAATTGTTTCAATTTTTTGGAAATGTTTCACTTTTTCGAAATTGTTTCAATCCGAAATCGTTTCAATTAGTCAAAATTGTTGCAATTTTTCGAAATTGTTTCAATTTTTGAAAGTGTTTCAATTTATCGAAATTGTTCAATTTTTCGAAATTGTTTCAATGTTTCGAAATTACTTCATTTTTTCGAAATTGTTTCAATTTTTCGAAATCATTATAATTTTTTCAAATTTTTCTTGCCGATTTAAGCGGTGAAATGAAAGTCACTGAAATGTTTCTACAAAGTCTCATTGGAGATTAACGGCTTCAATTTGCAAAAAAAAAGGCTTTGGATAATGATCAAAATAAAGGCTTGAGAAAGAAACAAAAAAGTCGTTGCGTTCCCACAATGCAAACTTCAACGTCGCGTGCAGTTGAGTCTTTTTTCAATTTGTGACATTTCGCCTCGGAAAACCGATCGCGAGTCGGCAGTTATCGAGCAACGAACGATTCGCAGGTGGTTTGTCTCCAAGAGGTGCAGGTGGATCATCTGGAGGAATTTTTACGGGCGTTCAGGAAGGCCGGCTACAATTATCTCTACAAGATGCGCACCCACGACAAGAGGGACGGTTTGCTGCTGCTCTATCGTGCCGATCAGCTGAAACTTCTCGATCACACGGAAGTCGAGCTCTATCAGCCGAACGTTGACATCCTCAATCGCGACAACGTAGCTATAGTGGCGAAATTTTCGTTACTCGACAGCCCAGAAACACAAGTCGTTGTAGCGACGACTCACTTGCTCTACAATCCGCGACGCAACGACATCAGACTCGCACAGACGCAGCTGCTGTTCGCCGAGCTCGAGAGCATGGCGTTCGTCAAGTTTACCAAGTGAGGCGATGCCCGTTCCAAACCCTCGATATCGCGCTAAATCGGGTTTTAGATTTATCAAGGCCATGTATACCTCTGGATGGTTGGAAACAAGACTTTTTTAGAATTTTTTAAAAATACCAATCAAGCGATCACAATGAGGCCTGGAGGGTTTATTTTACATATCTGTAGGTACAAATCAATTTTTTATTTTCCAAAAAATCAATAAATTGCGGCCCAGTGGCTGATAGAAAGAGAACGCCGTTTGCGGATAACATTTTTAAATTCGATTTTTTGTTGTTAAATTAAAAAAAAATAACCCTTTTTGGCCTGTCGAAGTCGAATTGTAAATCACAAAATCATTAATAGCATTATTGGACATTAAAATAATAAAAATCGTTAAAAAAAATATGATTAATTCGAAAAAAATAAAAGGAAAAATGGGCCCACGATGAGACTAGTCTTAAAAATCATAGAATGGGTCACTATATTTTAGAGATTTAAGAAAAAACCAAATAAATGCAATCATCTTTTAAACAAAATAGTTTTCACTTTAGAAGCAAAAAAACCTTGACATTGATAGCTGATATTTTTTAAAATATTTTTTTACGAAATTATGCTTCAAAATGAAAAAACTATAGTGCTATTTGTCGATATCTCAATTAGTTAAGGAGTTATCAGCGTTTAAACGTTTCCAAAACTTCTGAAACCGACGTTTTTCGAAAATTATAACTCCTAAAAGAGAAGAGATAAAAATCGGTGTAAATATTCCTTTCATGGGGTATAATTATACCAAAAAAAAATCAGGAAAACCAAAAATGGTGGGGTCACGGGCTAGCTGAAATGGCATGGAATATCCCTTATATTAGGAGTACAACTTTGCAGTGACCGTTTTGCTTAGAGAGCCACTGCGGCCGAAGTAGTGGCCCTAGCTCAATAAAAAAGTGGCATTTTAAACTAGAGGCTCTGCCAATGTAAACAATTTAAAAAAGCTAACGGATACGTGTATGCATTATAAAGTTATTGGCACTCAAACATGGCAACCTACGAGCCGAATTCTCAGCATTTGCGGTAACTGCTCCAAAGACAACAAAGGAAGGGATTTTTGCACCGGATTGTGACTGGAGATGAAAAGTGGGTTTAATACGATAATCCTAAACGCCGAAAATCATGGGGACTGCCTGGTCATATTTCGTCATCGACGCCCAAACCGAATATTCACGGATCCAAAGTGATGCTGTGTATCTGGTGGGAGCAGCTGGGCGTTGTGTACTATGAGCTGCTCAAACCATCCGAAACCATCACAGGGGAACTCTACCGACGTCAGTTGATGCGCTTGAGTAAGGCACTCAAAGAGAAACGGCGACAATTCAACGAAAGACATGACAAGGTGATACTGCAGCATGACAATGCCCGACCCCATGTTGCAAATGTCATGAAAAAGTACTTGGAAACGCTGAAATGGGAGGTTTTATCCCACCCGCCGTACTCTCCAGACATTGCCCCTTCCGACTATCACTTGTTCCGGTCAATGGCACACGATTTGGCTGACCAGCACCTCGGTACTTACGAAGAAGTCAAAAATTGGGTCGATTCCTGGATTGCCTCCAAGGACCAAGACTTTTATCGATGCGGGATTCGAATGCTACCTGAAAGATGGGTCGAGGTCGTAGCTAGCGACGGGCAGTACTTTGATTAAAAAATATGTAGCCACTTTTTTATAATAAAGCCTTAAACTTTTGAAGAAAAACGGTCACTGCAAAGTTGTACTCCATATTTAAGCCAATAAAAAAAACCATGGGTTTGTTTTTCTCAAAGGTATACAAGGCCTTAAGCCTGAAGGGCCACGTTGAGTTGTTCTGTCTGTGGCATGTCGCAAAGGTCGAGCAGCTATTTGACGATCAAGTACCTGCTCGTACTACCTTAAAATATATAGAGGCAAAAAAAGATTCGGTCGGGTATAAATATCTGACGTTTCCTCTCTTGCACCGAATCAGGAAGGGCCCCCGGTACCTGCCAATGATACTCTGCGGAGACTTCAATCTGCCGCCTCAAACGGCAGTCTACAGGTTCATAACGGAAGGCGAGTTCGAGTTCCGGGGCAAAAATCGTAGTCTGGAGCCGGCGCTGCTGTGCGGCCTTGGAAACTCGTTGATTCCGCCCTCGCTCCTCATCACGGACAATTGTCAGTTCTACGATGTGTTGATCAAGCGTTTTCGAAACGGTGATGACGCGGTGAGTCGAAGTTCGATCCTCGACACGATTATTATATCTTAAGGTTGTTGCTTAATCGAAGTTCCTGTGCTAATACATCGTGTGACGTCACCAGTGCCAACATATGTTTGCAAAATATTTATCACGTGTACGAATGAATATCGCGAAAATGTTCAAATGTACGGCAGATAATCGTGATTATTATTCACATATGAGGCATTCCACGTCACTTCAGCCAGTAAAAAAAAATCCACAAATAATTTTGAAAAATCGAATTACTTTATTGAAAAATATTCACCGAGGGTCGATTTTTTGTTAAATTTCTGACGTTTTTTCTCGTTGATTGCCATTTTTTTAAACATTTTTCCATTCAAATGGCTGTATCTTTGGCAGGAGTTGACGTATGTACATTCGTAAAAAAATAAAATGTGCGTTTTTTCATAGCCTTCCAGAAAAAAAATTAATTTGGATTTTACTGAGCAAGTCGAACGTCTGTTTCAGGGCAAAATATGCAAAAATATTTTTTTTCTCAAGGAAATACACTCGTTATTTTTTTTTTAATTTCCCCGAATTGTGATTACGAAAAACGGATTTTTGGTATTTTTTATATTATGGGATTCTTAAACACCGTGAAGTAACAGCTATTTTTTTTTTTTATTAATATTCGATTGAAGAGTATGGAGCTCTCCAAGGCTTCCAGTACATATGACATATATGTCATATGTATGCCAAAAACCTGGTAAACATACAGCGAGTGCTCCACACTCTTCAATCGAATATTAATAATAAAAAAAAACAATAATAACAATAGCTGTTACTTCACGTTGTTTAGGAATCCCATAATATAGAAAATACCAAAAATCTGTTTTTCGTATTTACAATTCGGAGAAATTCTTAAACATAAAATAACGAGTGTCTTTCCTTGAGAAAAAAAATATTTTTGCTTACTTTGCCCTGAAACGGACGTTCGACTTGCACAATAAAAACTAAATTAATTTTTTTCTGGAAAGCTAAAAATAGACGCACATTTTCATTGTCTTACGAATGTAAATACGTCAAATCCTGCCAAATAAACAGCCAAATTTGAATGAAAAAATATTAAAAAATGGTAATCAACGAGAAAAAATGTCAGAAATTTTTTTTAAATGTCGACACTCGGTGAATATTTTTCAATAAAGTAACTCGATTGTTCGAAATTATTTGTGGATTTTTTTCACTGGCTGAAGTGACGTGGAATGCCTCGTATATGTTAATTTGAAGGAGTTAGGACTGTCAGAACGTTTATTTTCGATGTTTACAAATCTTGTTAAGGCCTTAGGCCACAATAACGGGTATAAAATCATGTGCGAATTTAACAATTTTTTTTGTATGAAAACGCGATTCACTCAAAATTAATTACACATCTATTTAGATTGAATATCAAGCTGTTACAAAATATACTATATATACAGGGTGTCCCATTTTAATCTTACACCTGAATTTTCTCGAAAAATATTGCTCGGACGAACTATTGTGTGGAACAAAACTTCTAGGGATTGAAGGGACGTTTGAAAAAAATTTATTTGAGGAGCCGAAATTCAAAATGGCGGCGTTACAAAAGCTGACATGTTTTTTTCAAACGGAAACATAACTTTTTTTTTATTGCCAAAAAATTTGTCAGCTGAAAACTAAAAACTTTTGTTGAAAAAATTGTTTGATAAAGTTCATAGTTTTGAAGTGAGAACATCATTTTCATGCCATCAGCCATGCAACCTCCTACGCTTTGGCTAACGCAAATGCCGGTGGTAGGGACAATTAGACTAAATGTCTCACGGCAAGCCGCTCAATGTTGTATTTTCTAATGTATGACCACTTGAACAAAAAAAGAATCAAATTTTTTTGTTGAAAATTTTGGTTTTTTTTTGTTTTTTTCAACAAAAGGTTTTCAACAAAAATTTTTGTCTACAAAATTTTTTCAACAAAAGTTTTTAGTTTTCAGCTGACAAATTTTTTGGCAATAAAAAGAAGTTATGTTTCCGTTTGAAAAAAACATGTCAGCCTTTGTAACGCCGCCATTTTGAATTTTGGCTCCTCAAATAAATTTTTTTCAAACGCCCCCCTTCAATCCCTAGAAGTTTTGTTCCACACAATATTTCGTCCGAGCAATATTTTTCGAGAAAATTCAGGTGTAAGATTAAAATGGGACACCCTGTATATATATTTTTCTCGATGTACAAAATGGCGGACTACTAATATTTTCTTTTATCTTTTTTTAGGCGCTCCGCGGGGTGACATTTAGCATCCACAATTTTTTACCTAGAACAAAAAACAAAAATTCTCGTCAATCTACATTAGAATACCTAGAGAAGTACGTACGGAATTTAAAAGATATTGTTTTATTCAAAAGTTTTAGGTATTTGAACTTAAGAAATGACTTTTCAGTGAAAAATTTCGTTATAACTGCTCATAAACTGCTCGTAAAATGAAAAGTTTTCGATTAATCAGAAATTCCGTACGTACTTCTCTGCAAAATGCAATGAGGAAGATAACTTTCGAATTTGAAGTAAATCGAGTGAAAATTGTTGAAGTTATTTGTCACGCCAATTGGAAAAAAGCTGTTTCGAGAAGTTTCGAGTAGTCGGCCATTTTGTACATCGAAAAATAATGCTAACAGCTTGATATTCATACTAAATAGATGTGTAACTAATTTTATGAGCGAATCACCTTTGCATACGAAAAAAATGGTTAAATTCGCATTCATTTTATACCCGTTACTGTGGCCTAAGGCCTTAATATCTATTCACCCCAATAGTTCTAAGCAACAACCTCAACGAGTTCGTTCACCACTACCCTAGAATCCCCGCTTCTCTATTCACTCATTCCTTGGCTTTTTTTTCCCTCGCCGCCCAGCTCGAGAAAAGCGACGACCGAAAGAGCGACCCGGCGGTGCTGCGAGAGCCGAGGAACGTCGACGACCAGACGGAAGAGCCGGCCGAGCTTGATACCCGAACCTTCGCCTATCAGAACGTCAAAATAGTCGACGGACAGTACGCCAAATTCTCGTCCGGTTCGCTCACCCATCCCTTCAACCTATCGAGCGTTTACGAGCACGTGAACGCGGACGGCGAACCGGAAGCGACCACCCACCAGGGCCAATGGATCACGGTCGACTATATTTTCTACAGCGGCGTCGAGCCCCTCTCCAAGTACAATTTACCGACCGTCAGCGAGTGCGAATGTTTACCGACCATACCCAACAGCGTGGTCGGCAGCGATCATCTCTGTCTAGGCGCAAGTTTTAAACTGAAAAAAAAGAAACGACGATAGAGAGGGGGGGGGGGATTACGAACAAAATGACTCGAGCCTCAACGTTGTACATACACAGATTCGTCTATATCTTCAATAAATTGACTTTGAGAGTTTTATTTTAAAAACATAACAAACGATCGTTATCCTGTACACATTGTTCTTGGCTTTCAAAATATTTTTTACATTCGCGTTTTTTTTTTGTTAATTTAATTGCCACAGTTTTACTTGAATTTTTTTAAAACTCTTTTTGGTATTTTGCTTGCCTTTTTTCATTTGCTTAATTAGACTTGGAGTTTTTGCGTTTTTTTTTAGATTTAATTTCTATTCGCCATTTGTTGTTTATTTTTACTCGCTATTTGTCATTGACAAAAGTAGCAAAACGATAACTTTGATTAGTTATTTTTTCATTTGCTCGCTATTTCTTAAATTATTTTATTACTGCTGCTACTATGATTATTATTATTGTTGGATTGAATTTATATTGTTCATTATTGCATTATTATTATTATTATTTGTTTAAAAAAATATCTTTTGTATTAATTCTTACCGGTTTGTTATTGACAAAAGTTGCCGACCCGTTCCTCGGATGGTTTTAAATATTTTCGTTTGTTCTACTGGCTAGTTCCGAATTATTTCCATTTATTTACACACTATGTGGAAAACGATTTTTTATTGAATTTTTTGTTTAACAATTTGTCGATTTTTTCAGTCACTTGCTTTTTTTAATGACAGAAGTAGCGGAAAAGATTGTCTTCGCTAATTCTTTTGTTTGTCAATAATTTTTCTAAATATTTCTTTATTTACTTTCAGTTAACAAATGTCGGTATATAATGTTCTATTTACTTTGTATCGAAAAGCCTAACCAAGGATGCTACGTATTTAGTGATATGAAAAATGTATTTTTAATACTTTAATATAGTTCTTTTATCATTATTTATATAGTTTTTAAACGATCATTTATATATATACTTTTTTAAATGTTTAAAATAATTATTGATATGGATTTTCGAATTACTTGGATACTTTTTACAATTTTTCGAGTTTTTCTAGTCGCCGTTTCGTTTATCCACAGAGGTAAAAAAAAGTGTCGCGGATCGCGGCTGGACGAGCATTGAAAAAACGTCACACGAATACGGGCTCTATTCGCGCGGTTCCGATCGTCTTCGTGTTGCCCGATTCGTACTCGGCCACGCAAGTTTTGGCTACGAGATGTTCGGGTCGCCTAGGCGCGCATCCCACGTCGCGACAAAATGCCGCGTAATTTTGAAAATTCACTTGCAGCTCGACTTGTCCGCCGTTGGGACCAATCGCAAAGTCGCATTTGAGTTTTTTCTTTCTGCTGCTCGGTCTGATGCAGCAACGCAAATATCGATAGTCCGTAGTGTACAAGTGGCGCATATCGGTCAACGAGACGTTCAATTCACGTCGGAGAATTCCCGTGACGAAAACATCATCGATCCAGAAGTATTTGTCGCACGTGTAACTGTGATGAACGATTTCACGAGCGATATCCCGATCGACAACGTAAAACCAACCGGAGAGAAAATCGGGATATTCGTCGGTGGCGTACTCGTCGCGAGTGACGTACCACTTGTTCGCGGGCTCGCGTACGGGCGGCATGTGGCGCAGCACGTAGCCGGTGAAGAGGGCGGGACCGCGCGGTGGCGCCACCTTCGCGAGCCTCAGACGCGCGACGATCTCGTACAAGTCGACTATCACGTCGTCGTCCTGCTTGACGATGTAGCGCGCATGCGCACAACTCTCCGTCGCCCATTTCAGGCCCATCAAGTGTTTGTAGGTGAGATTACGATAGGCCTCGTAAAAATTGCCCTGCACGATGTCGTCGTAACGCTTCGCCTCGTGCTCGATCGCCGCTTCGATCACTCCCGAGAGCCGCGCACGCGCCTCGTCCAACATACCCAGCATGAATATCCTTCGTATTCCCAGCCCCGCGAGCTCCGCGCTCGCGTATGCCCGACGCAACGCGCTACGCGGCGCTGCGTCCCCAGCGTACGATGTCACGATCCACACTAGCAGCGTCGCGTTGCAGTGCGACGGTCGTATAGCGTACTCGAAATCCACCAGATTCAATAATCTTCGCTCGTTCAGTTTGCTCGTAGCGAGACGCGAATATTTCCTCGCCATCGTAAATGCCTCGTTGCTTCTCTCGTTGTTGTTCTTTTCGATGAAATTCACGAAAATTAAGAAACTCACGACGCACACTCCGAGAATCGCGAGAAACTTTATGAAACGAGACATTTTTAGTCATCGTCGAGCGCCGCAGCCTTGAGGGCACTCAGGAGCAAAGAACACTCGCGAGATCGACGCTCACGACGACTGCGAGACACTGTACGCGTGAAAGTTTCGTCACGGACGTACAGTCACGCACAAAAGCGTCGTGGGCGATGATAACCGAGAAAAATTTGGCGGCTTTATTTTTTCGACTGTCGAATGTGTGTTGGACCGGAAAGATCCAGCGCTTGATCGTTTACTTGATATTGTAAGTCACTTGTCGCTTTTGAGACACTTCTTGTTTGCGAACTTCCGGTGAACGAGGAATTCAAATTTCCCGCGTTTCGCGCTCTGTCGAACCATGCTCTTCGTTTCTAACCTCAATATTCAGCCACCTGACGCATGCGTGGGAGGGCCAAGTGGTCGATAAATGCACTAAAAAGTTTCTTGACCGTTCGGCTAGAGGGTGGAAAATCGGACGCGCGAAAATCGATTTGTTGCGCTGGGGGAATAGGCGTTATTTTTGGAATTGGAACTTCTAGGCGTTACTTATGGAACTTTTTATTTTACAAGCCTGTCATTCATCCAAATTTGGGTTTGTTTGGGTTTTAATTCCTAGGGGTGCTAGTTGCGGAATTTTGGAAATAGATTTTTTTAGTTTCTGAGCCTGTTATGTATGTAATTGAAATTTTTATTTCTAGGCCTGTTAATTATGAAATTATGAAATTTTTAGATTTCCACGCCTGCCATTTACGGAATTTCTACATTTCTAGACCTGTTATTTGTCGAATTTTTTCATTTCTGCGCCGGCTATTTGCGGAATTTTGGAAATGGAACTTTCGAATTTCTAGTCCTGTTATGTATGGAATTTTATGAATAGAAAGTTTTTAATTTCTAGATTTCTAATTTATGGAATTTCGAAATTGAAATTTTGGAACTTCTAGGCCTACTTGCAGAATTTTGGAATTTCTTGGCCTGTTATGTATGGAAATTGAAGTTTAAAATCTTTAGGCCTGTTATTAATGGAATTTTGAAATTGAAATTGTCGATTTTTTTGGCCTACTTGCGGAATTTTGGAATTTCTAGGCCTGTTATATATGGAAATTGAAGTTTAAAATTTCTAAGCCTGTTATTAATGGAATTTTGAAATTAAAATTCTTGAATTTTTTAGCCCTGTTATTTACAAATTCCATATGAAAGATCATATGGAATTTGGATTAAAATTCCATCGGAATAATCATATGTAACTTTGGAATTGGAATGTTTTAATTTCGAGGCCCGTTATTTATGCAGTTTTGAAATTGGATTTTTTAAATTCCTAGGCCTATTATTTATGCAGTTTTGAAATTGGATTTTTTAAATTCCTAGGCCGATTATTTATGGAATTTTGGAATTAGAATTTTGAAATTTACAGGCCTGTTATTTTTGGAATTTTGGCGTTTGAGTTTCGAATTCCTAGATTAGTTATTAATGGAATTTTTGCATTTCTGGTTCTGTTTTTACGGAATTTCGGAATTGGAATTATGAAATTCCTATAGGCCTGTCATTTACGGAATTTCGGAATTCTCACTTGAATTCTGGTTCTTCTAGGCCTGTCTTTTAAGGAGTTTCGCACAGAACGAGTGAGAGTTCGACCGGTTGAACAAAAAGAATAAATGCAGAGAATTAAAAATAAATGCATCCATCCGCCGAGCGCACATAACCTCAACGCGCGTCACGCCACCGTCGCCTTTACCATTATTATTATCCCCGCTATAAAGTTTGACAGCCGAGTCGCGCCGGGCGTCGTACATACGAAAAAAAAGAAAAAAAAAAACACTGAACAACATGAAAAATTGATATAAACCGCGTTCGGTGAACAATTGTGGGCTACAGACAAGAAGATGCAGGATATTTGCGAGAACATTCGTACGGCGATAGAACACGGACGCACCGACATCATAAAGACGCTTCTTGGTGCATGTACGTACACAAAGTCGAGCACATAACCTCAATTTGCCCAATAACAATAACGTTTTTAAAAATCAATTTCGGACTGCAATTATATATTAACTCCATTTCCCACTCTTTTTTCTTTCCAACTCGAATGTATGTAGTTTTCAATTGTATCTGCGTTCATTTTAAAATAGGTGAGAACGGCAATACGGGAGGAGGCGTGACCAAGGACGAGATACTCAACCGGGCCTACCTCGAAGAAGGAACTTTTTTATCCTACGCCTCAAAGGTACGTGCGCTCTATGCCCTATCCATTGTATCTTTGACAGCTCGCTAAATCTTCGACCGCTCGTGCATCAGATAAACCAGGTGGACGTCGTCAGGACGCTGCTGAGCTGCGGGGCAAATCCGACGGTGAAGAACGCGCATGGGCACAATGCTGTGGACCTTGCAGCGAGCGAAGTAATACGCCTGATTTACGTCGAGGAATTGTTGAGAGCAACCGCCGCTTCGGAGTAAGTTCCGTTGAATCAGAGCGTTCCTCACTGAACCGAACGGCCAGCTGTTCAGTTGGGGCGAACACGCGGCGTTGTAACCCCGGTGTATAATTCTTGAGAGAGAGAGAATTTCGACGATTTTTCGCGGATAGCCAGTTGATAGAATAAAAATTCCATTCAGCGGACTTTATTCTACACATCTTTGAGTATCTTCACAAATTCTTTCACGAGATTTCGTTAGGAATGAAGCTGAAGATGAATTAACGGGAGGGCAGGAGTTTCAGTGTGAAAAAACAACACTTTTTTGCGAATTTTTTTTCATCTATATGGATAGAGTACATTTATTGAAACCTTTTGTACATTGTTGAGTGTCATTTCAAGAACATTCCGTGAAATTTGTACGCGAAAATATCCACAAACAAGCCGGTGACAAAGCTTTTCCAAGAACGCCTTTGGAAAAGCACGATTTGCGGTGTTCACTGTATCTCAGCTAGAAATTATCTGAAATCAAGTACCATTAAAATTTAGTCAAAGTATCATCAAATCGTCCCCCCAAAGGTCTTGATGATTTTTTTTTCATTTCTAAGTTTTTGGTGGTCATGCAAAGTGAAAAGTGCTATTTTTCACGAAAAATTCCGCCATTTTGGGGGTGGACAACCCCCTCAATGTAAAAAAAATCTCAAACTAACCGTTGGTGGGAGGTACTTTATATGTAGAAAGTGTGTACCAAGTTTGAAATAAATCGGTCATGTAGTTTTCAAATGGCAGTGAGCACGGACTTTCAAAAAGTGGTTTCAAGAAAAACGCGTTTGAAATTTAGAGAAGTCGGAGCTACAGCGTTAGAGGAGCGGGACTAAATAGTCAATAACTTCGAGAGTTTTGCTCTGATTGACTTGAAATTCTGGGATTATATTCTTGAAATGTTTAACTATAAGAAGAGACAAAGAATCGATTTTTCAACAGTGCAAACCCCTACTCTCCCCTTAAGCGAGTCACCTCTGCCTGATAGCGTCCTCCTGCCGGCAAGAATTCTCTTCCAATTTTTTACGAAATTGTGCGAAAGTTCGAACGAATGGAAATTCAAGATAATTCGAGTTTTAGATGCGATTCGTCTTCGAAGTACGTAGGGAATTCGAAAAGTTTCGATTTTTGATCAAATTGTGCATGTTTGA
Source organism: Ophion obscuratus (assembly GCA_964007375.1). Taxonomy (NCBI): domain Eukaryota; kingdom Metazoa; phylum Arthropoda; class Insecta; order Hymenoptera; family Ichneumonidae; genus Ophion; species Ophion obscuratus. Next base: position 19,394,499 of record OZ023319.1, on the reverse strand, counting down.
AAAAAAAAATAGTTATCGGTAAAAAAAAATCGCTGAAAATATCTTTTTTTTGGGAAAAGTTCATTATATCAACTGGCTATCCATAAATAATTGTCGAAATTCATATTTTTTCCCGGGCTCTGGACAGCAATTCTCCTTTAAGGCCTTAGGCCGCAGTAACGGGTATAAAATCATGTGCGAATTTAAGCATTTTTTTCGTATGGAAAAGTGATTCACTCATAAAATGAATTGCACATCTATTTAGTATGAATGTCAAGCTGTTAGAAAATATATATATATTTTTTTCGGTGTACAAAATGGCCGACTACTAATATTTTCTTTTGTTATCTTCTTTTAGGCGCTCCGCGGCGTGACATTTAGCATTCAAAATTTTTTACCTAGAAAAAAAAACAAAAATTTTCGTCAATCTACATTAGAATACCTGGAGAAGTACGCACGGAATTAAAAGAATATTGTTTTATTCAAAAGTTGCAGGTATTCGAACTTAAGAAATGAATTTTCAGTGAAAAATTTCGTTTTAACTGCTCATAAACTGCTCATAAAATGAAAAGTTTTCGATTAATCAGAAAGTCGGTACGTACTTCTCTGCGAAATGCAATTAGGAACATAACTTTTAAATTTGAAGTGAATCGAGTGAAAATTGTTGAAGTTAATTGTCACGCCAATTGGAAAAAAGCTGTTTCGAGAAGTTTCGAGTAGTCGGCCATTTTGTACATAAAAAAATACATATTTTCTAACAGCTAGATATTCATACTAAATAGATGTGTAATTAATATTATGAGTGAATCACTTTTTCATGCGAAAAAAATAGTTAAATTCGCACATGTTTTTATATCCATTACTGTGGCCTAACCCCTTAATACGATACGAGTCTGAAAACCATTCCCGATACGCATATGAACCACATGTGCGACATGTTTTTACAGAGTCGACAGGGTGGAACAGTTGTTGGGGGCGGGCATAGATGTCAATTCCTGGGACTCGGAAGGAAGTAAAAACACTCCTCTGCATTGGGCGGCTTGCTACGGCAACAAGGAAATAGTGAGATGTCTCATAGGTAAAAAAAATTACGCTCGTGGAAAGTTGCCTCGAAATAACGTATCAAGCTGTCTAATGAAATTCCAATCTTAATAATAACCCAAGCAAGCCCGTAATGAAAAACCTTGTATCGTCGTTCTCCGATGAAACGAAATTCCCGTTTAAATTCTCGTTTTTCTTTACAGACAGCGGAGCTGACGTTAATTCGGAAAATGGATGCGGAGCCACGCCACTACACGACGCGGTGAATCGCGGCGATGTCGCCATTTGCCAAAGATTGTTGCAGGCTGGTGCCGACCCTCACGTCAGGGCTTTACAGGGGTTCGTCACTCTTTAACTTTCCGATGTTAACGCTTCTCGCTCGTTTAGTTGAAGATCATTTAGTTGAAGATCGTTTAGTTGAGAATTGCTCATATTTTTCGTTGACAGAAAAATCTACGAAAAATATGGAAACGATCTTTAGGGTATTCATCACGGTTATTAGAATCATTGCCAGGGTCGTCAGGTCCATCGGGATGAACATCAGGACGATCAGAACCATTGTCAGGATAACCAGGGTTGTTCTCAGTACTATTAGGACCCTTATCAGGATTATCGAGGTCCTTAACAGAATTATTAGAATCCGTGCAGAGATTGGCAAACTCCTTATCGGGATTATCTGGTTAGATGTCATTGTTAGACTCATTAGGATCCTTATCAGATTCATCAGGGTATTTATCAGATTCAACAGGATCCTTATCAGACTAATCAGGATCTTTGTCAGACGCAACAGGATCCTTATCAGACTCATCAGGATCCTTATCAGACTCAACATTATCCTTATCAGATTCATCAGGATCTTTATCAACCTTGACGGGATCCCCATGAGGATTATTATTGTCAAAAGCTTTATCAGTATTATGATGATTCTTATCACTATTATGAGTAATTTTATCATTATTATGAAGATTCTTATGAATATTGTGGGCATTCTTATCAGTATTATCAGGATTATCTTATCTTATCAGGATCTTTATCAAACTCAACAGGATCCTTATCAGGAATGTCAAAAATTTTATCAGTATTATCAGGATTATCTTATCTTATTAGGATCTTTATCAAACTCATCAGGATCCTTATCAGGATTGTCAAAAATTTTATCAGTATTATAAGGATTCTTATCATTATTATGAGGAATTTTATCATTATTATGAGGATTCCTATCAGTATCGTGAGGATTCTTATTAGTATTATCAGAATCCTTATCAGTATTATGAGGATTCTTATCAGTATTATGAGGATTCTTATCAGTATTATAAGGATTCTTATCAGTATTATGAGGATACTTATTAGAATTATCAGGATGGTTAGGATCCTTATCAGACTCAACATTATCCTTATCAGACTCATCAGGATCTTTATCAACCTCAACAGGATCCTTTTCAGGATTATTAGGATCCTGATCAGGGCCCCCATCAGAATTATCAGGATCCTTGTCAGACTCATCAGGATCCTTATCAAACTTATCAGGATCCTTATCAGTATTATCACAATCCTTATCAGTATTATTAGTAGCCTCATACGGATTATCGGGATTTGCAGGATCCTTATAGGGATTATCAGGATTTTCAGGATCCTTATAGGGATGATCAGAACTCGCAGGATCCTCATCAAGCTGAATCCACAATCAAGATTTGAGGATGGGATCGTAGTAGCCCACAAGGGAATAAGAATTAAAAAAAAAGGAAGCAGAAAACGCATTATCATTGCGTTCTAACGATGCAAACTCTGAAATTATCTTTTCTCTCTCGTTCTCTCTCGATGCAGGACTTTCGCCGGCAAAACTCCGTACGACTTGGCGCGCGGTAAACCAGCTGTACAATCGATGATGCAGCGACTTCTACCAAATTCCACCGCGAAGGAGAACGACGCGTTGCACAACGCGAACACAGCGTTCACGGACACGAACTTTTGCCAGAAGAGCATGTCGGCGAACATGAGCCAATTGTCGATAGACTCGGCAAAGTCGACCGATCCTTTGTACGACTCGTCGATACGCGAGTCGGCAGTTGGGAGCCCAGTGAGATCGGTCCTAGACAAAACCGGCATTTACAATCTCATATGGCCCGAACCAAAAACCATTCTCGAATTGGGAAACGTCTCGCCGCCATTCATAGCCGGCAAGGAGCTCTTCATATCCATCATACAGGTGAGAATTCGATCGGGAAAAAATCCTCGGCTTCCAATGGCAGATTTGGTCAGCCCAGGTAAAGTCACGATCGGATACTTTTTTGAAATGTTGAAAATAACGAAAATGGCGAAAATTCGATTTTGTCGTTGGCGCAGGGCAGCGAGTCGATCCACGGAATTTTGGACGTTTGGGAGATCAGCAGGACCCACTTATTGGAGCTCGGGCACAACGTGAAGATCGGCGAGGTCCAGCCGGGCTCGGGTCGCGCTATTGGCGACAACAGAATCGAGTGCATAGTGAATCGTAAGCTGTTCAACGTAGCGGACGGTTATCAGCTTCACGTGTCGCAAAACTCGATAAAGGTGAGCTCGGGTAGCCTCGCCGGTTTGCATTACGCGGTCTGCACACTCGTCCAGATATTACGACTCAGCAAGAATCCCGATGCCCCGGAAGTTTGCGAGATCGAAGCTGTGCTGATCAAGGACGAGCCTCGCTTCACTCATAGAGCTGTGCTGCTCGACATATCGCCCAGAGGCAGAATACCGACCTTGGAGTATCTGCTCCACACCATTGATCTATGGTCGTCGTTCAAGATATCCCATTTGCATCTGTACTCGAGATTGACGCCGAGCTGCGACTGGCAGCTCTGCTACTCGCGCTCGGAAATGGTCACCCTCGATCGTTACTGCAGGTAACGCGCGACAGGTTCGGCTAGGTCGCGAAAAACCACCAGGTTTGGGTCAACATCGACACGGGGTCTGAATCTTCTCTTAAGGCGGGATATACATTTACAACGATCAAAAAATCGATTTCTTTTTTTTTCTCTTTAAGGCCTCAGGCCACAGTAACCGGTACAAAATCGTGTGCGAATTAAACAATTTTTTTTTCGTATGAAAAAGTGATTCACTCATAAAATTAATTACGCATCTGTTTAGTATGAATATCAAGCAGTTCGAATTTTTTTTATTTTCGATGTACAAAATGGCCGACTACTCGAAACTTCTCGAAACAGCTTTTTCCAATTGGCGTGACAAATAACTTCAACAATTTTCACTCGACTTACTTCAAATTTAAAAGTTATGTTCGTAATTGCATTCCGCAGAGAAGTACGTACGGAATTTCTGATTAATCGAAAACTTTTCATTTTATGAGCAGTTATAACGAAATTTTTCACTGAAAATTCATTTCTTAAGTTCAAATACCTACAACTTTTGAATAAAACAATATTTTTTTAATTCCGTACGTACTTCTCTAGGTATTCTAATGTAGGTTGACGAGCATTTTTGTTTTTTGTTCTAGGTAAAAAATTGTGGATGCTAAATGTCACGCCGCTGAGCGTCTTAAAAAAGATAACAATAGAAAATATTAGTAGTCGGCCATTTTGTAAATCGAAAAAATGTATTTTTTTTTAACAGCTTGATACTCATACTAAATAGATGTGAAATTAATTTTATGAGTGAATCACTGTTTCATACGAAAAAAAATTGTTAAATTCGCACGTAATTTTATACCCGTTACTGTGGCCTAAGGCTTTAAGGCGTTATACGCAATTGCAAGGCCAAAGAAAGTCGTTTTTTCACGTTTTTTTTTCTGCAAAAGGATTTCATTCGGGCAAAACGAAAAGTATTAGGCGGTGTAGTGGCATCTTTTAGCTTTAGACTGGCATTTTTTATTTTCAAAAATATTCATTAATTCTCTTGCTTAAATAATCATTGCTCCTGTAGGAAGTCTCCGGGAGGTCCCCGAAAAAAAAGTGGCCGGCGGTGAGCAAAGTATCTCCGGTTTGGATTATCTAAAATGAAAAAACCAAAAAGATCCTTGTAAGGGATAGATGAATCCAGGTATTGATCGAAGGAATAGTCGAAATTTTAATTTTTAACAAAATGGTGGCTCCTGAAAGAAACAATACCGATTTTCGAGCAAATTTTCTTCGTTAAATCGTTGGAAAAAAATAGAAATAGTTATCGAAAATCTTATTCCTTCGATCAATACCTGCAGAATATATCTGACAAGGTTATGTTAAAATTGCAGACCGATCGGTCGAGCCGTTTTTGAGAAATCGTGCTCACCGACTTTGAAAACATCGTTTTGAGAAAAACGCGTTTGAAGTTTCGGGCACTTACTTTGTAGCGCTCCGAGGGTCCTTACAAATATGTGTGTATTTCCGAGAATATTCGCTGGATCGATTTGAATTTTTCAGGGAATGTACTCACATATTTGTACATTCCGAAAATGCAATAAAAAAAGCGATTTTTTGAAATTTCTAACTGCGTATAACCCGTTAAACGATAGAGCTATGTATGCAGAATATTTTTCCAAAGTTTCAAAGCGAAATTCGAAAAAGTCAAACGTTACAGCCCGTCAATGCTGTGCCTCGCCGCTCGGATTCGGAGCGGGAACTTAAGAAATGAATTTTCCGTGAAAAATTTCGTTATAACTGCTCATAAACTGCTCATAAAATGAAAAGTTTTCGATTAATCAGAAATTTCGTACGTACTTCTCTGGGAAATGCAATTAGTAACATAACTTTTAAATTTGAAGGAAATCGAGTGAAAATTGTTCAAGTTATTTGTCACGCCAATTGGAAAAAAGCTGTTTCGAGAAGTTTCGAGTAGTCGACCATTTTGTACATTTTATATATATATATATATATATATATATATATATATATATATTCTAACCACTTGATATTCATACTAAATAGATGTGTAATTAATTTTATGAGTGAATCACTTTTTCATACGAAAAAAGGGTTAAATTCGCACATGATTAACGCCTTAAAGTATACTTAAAGTTTGATAATTGTAGAATAATTATTACTTAGTTTAAAAAATCCCTCAATATTGCTTATTTTTTCCTGTGTAAATGTATATCCCGCCTTAAAAATGTGTTTTTTATCCTTTTTTGCTGGTTTTTTAAGAGGTTACATCTACTTAGAGGCACAAAAACTGGCCATAGACCGATTTTTTATCTGGGAAACGGATTTTAGAAAAATCAATCGCAAATACCCCGTGTCGGTTTTCCAATCTGGTTACCCCTTAAGACCGATTATTCGATAACGCCCGATCGATTATCCGTTGCTCTCTTGTTTCCCGCAGAGATCGACACCTGGACCTCGTGCCTGCTCTGGACGTCGATTCGAACGTGAGCCAGCGGCATTTGGGCCAAATGTGGCCGCTGTTCCAGGAGCTGCTCGCGACCTTTCCGAGCCTCAGTTACGTTCACGTAGGCCCGAGATTGGCCAGCCTCCTCGTGCAACCGGACAATCTCGACCTCAGCCTCAGCATCAACGAGACCGTGGAGACTGACATGTCCGAGGTCTTCAAGACTTACTCCTGCCTGCAGGAGCTCTGGCACATTCTCAATCTCAGCTCCGACACGACTCTCCTGCTCTGCTCGAACGGTCTCCATTCCAAGCCGGAATTTCGCAGTGTCCCCAGCAACGTCATTCTCGTGGAGTACGGTTTCCAGGTAAAAAAAGGAAGTTTCTTCGACCCTTAGACTTGGAAGTCGACCCAGCACTCTGATGCGTTTGCGGAAAATTCTTCGAAAATAATTGCTCGAATGGCAATTTCTCTAATCCAATTTCCCGAAAGAATTATTTCCCGAATTAAAAATTTCTCGAATACAATATCCCGAATGGACAAATTTATTCAGGGTGAACGATCAATTTTTAAATAAATTGAATAACTTCAATTTTGGATAATTAATATTTGCATTAATATTGCATCATTAATCGAGGCGAATACTTCGTAGAACGCACTTTTTACGTTGATCAATCGTAAGATTTATTTCGCTGTATCGCTTTGCATTAAGAATCTTGCGATTTTTTTCGATTTGACTCACTTAAAAAAACTTTATAAAACGTAAAATTCTACTTTCGATTAGCAAAGTGTACATTGGAGTGGCCCAAATTTGAGCTTTATTTTTTCTCCTTTTTCTCACCACCTTTAAATGAAACCAATCTTTTTTAAAGGGAAAACAAATTTGTCACGAAATCTGCGAGCGTTAAAAAAATTTCTAGAGGTCACTCAAGCCTCCCAAAAATTCAAATTTTTATTAAAAAATCGTTTTTTTTCTTTCGTTTACTTCTCACCCATGAATTTCACGGTTTATAATTTTTTAATTAACGTTGCAAAAGCTGGAGCCGGAAAATGTATATTTAGTGGTCGCTCAAGAGCTTCGAAATTTCTAATTCTCGCCAATTTTCTTTTATTCATCTCACTCATAAATTTGACGCTTTGTAAAATTATCAAAACAATTAAATGTTTTTCTTTAGAAACAGATTTTTCAAAGTTACCCCACACTACTAACCCAAGAATTATAATCTTCGTTCTCATAAAATAATTCTTTAAAGCTCTTGTCCGTAAACAAAATTATAGGTCCCCCGTTTTATCGGGTTAGAAGTGTGAGATAAATTTAAAAAATCCGTTTCTTAAGAAAAAAACGGATAAATTGTTTTGAAAATTTTACAGTGTTAAATTTATCAGTGAGAAGCGAAAACAAATCGCGGCAATTGGAAATTTCGAAGCTCTTGAGCCACTACTAAATATTCATTGGCCGGCTAAAGTTTTGGCGAGCTTAATTTAAAAATTCTAAAGCGTAAAATCATAGGAGAGATGTGAACGAAAAAAAAGTTTTTTTAATTTAAAGAGAACTTGCATTTTTGGGAGGCTTGAGCGACCTCTAAATATTTTTTGACCGTTTGCAGATTTCACGACAATTTTTTTTTTCTTTAAAGAAGATAATTGGAAGGTGAGAAAAAGGGAAAAAAGTAGAGCTCAAATTTGGGCCACCCTAGTGTATTATTGAATTAATTATTAAATTAAAACTGGGTTTGTTTGGGAAAGGTTCATTCGAGAAATTGCCTATTCGAGTAATTGTTCATTCGGGAAACTGTCCTTTCGAGATATTGTTTTGAAATTGTATATTGTGATATTTTGGAAATTGTTTTCGGGAATTGTCATTTGGGCAATTGTTTTTCGAAAAACTTTGCCGCAAGCCTCTGATGACATTTCGAGGAAAATAAAGAGGCCACATATCGGGTGGGGGTAAAAATGTCGAATGACCAAATATAGAACGACAAAGATTTCGAAACGACAGAATTATGAACTCTCAAAATAACGAAGGTTAAATCATTCGAAATTTTATCTTTCGACTGATAAAAAAATCGAATGACTATAAATCGAACCATTATTTATTGGAGAGGTCATTCATTCGAAAACGAATATTCAGATTGTCTGCAATTCGGAACATAAAAATACAGAATCGAAAAATGTAGAACACCCATATCTCCGAAACAGAAAATAGCGAGTGCCTAATATGCGTAATAACGCCTATGGCGAAAAGCAATATATCGAAACGCAAAATGTCGATGGCCCGAAATGTCGAACGCCGAAAGGTCGAACGGCCAAAATGGCGAACGTGGTCGGGCCCGTCACGTGGGATGACTGTCACGATATTTTAGCCTACAGACCGCCAGCGCCATCTCGCAGCTTCACTCTGAGGCGCAAGTGACGTATTGCTCGATTCGCCATTCGGGCCGTTCTACATTTTGACCCTCCGCGATTTCAACCACTCGACTTTTCGGCTGTTCGCTTTAATGATTTTCTGCATTGTGAACCATCGTCATTTTTTTAATTCGGAGAATTGTCGTCTCGAATTATTTGGTGTTATGCATACATGCCCATCGATTTCATGTTTTTCGATATTTTATGAAATCTGATTTTTGTTTTTCGCGACATATCAACTTCCGAGATGTTCATATTCGTAATTGTTATTTTCGACTTCACAGACTCTAGTAAGATTGATCTATCTATATTCGAACATTCGTCATTTTCGAATTCGACATTTTGGCCCATCTACATATCGATCGTTCGACATTTGTCCCCCCACCCCACATATCTCTCCGTCATAAACGTAACTCTGTCCACCAGGCGGATTACGATTTCTCCGAGTGGACCGAAGCGTTCAAAGTGGCGGGTGGCAACGTCCTCCCGAGCTCGGGTACGGCGAGTTACAACAGTCTGGCCGGATGTCCGGCCTCGACGTTCGCCAACACGAAGAACGCGATAAAGACCGCCCTGGAGCAAGATTCCATAGGTATAGTGGTGGCCCACTGGTCGGGAAGTCATCACTTGACGCCTCATCCCTTCTCCTGGGTCGGATATCTGATAGGCGCTGGCCTCGCCTGGAATCCCTCCACCGAGATCGATCTCGATCTCGCTGAAAGTTACGAACTGTCGGACGTTGCGCTCACGACCAAACAGCAGTGAGTCTCACAACGAACTTCCTCCAACCAGAGTTGGCCGTAATTCTATTTATAAATACGAATACGAATTTATTCACATCGTGATTTTCATGTGAATATAAATACAAACTTATTCATGCTTCACTTATTTGTATTCACGTGCATGCGTACAAATACAATTGTGTTTACAAATATTCTGAACATACAAATAAATTCACAGAAAAAATTGTGAACGTTCACAAAAATGTCAATATTTATAAAAAATCCTGTGAATTAAAAAAAATTCACATCAAAATCTGTAAATGCAAATGTATTCACAAAAAAATTGTAAATACGAAAAAATTCAGAAAATAAGTTGGGAATTTTTTCGTATTTAAGACAAATTAAAATCAAATTCACAATGATTAGATTAAAATTTACACCACACGTGAGTTTTTACGCTTTTCTTTCCTTCCTTCTTTTCTTCAACTTGAGGAAATTGACAACTCATTTTGTGAATTTTTTTCATATTTGTAATGTAATATTTGAAACTGACAACTTTTTTTGCAAAAATTTCTTTACCTCGACGCAATGTTTTCTCTCAAAGCACGTAAGAACTCACTTTTGGTGTAAATTTAAATCTGATCAGTGTGCATTTTTTTTTTAATTTGTCTTAAATACGAAAAAGTTCACAATTTATTTTGTGAATTTTTTTTAATTCACAGGATTTTTTGTGAATATTCACAATTTTTTCTATGAATTTATTTGTATGTTGAGAATATTTGTGAATACAATTGTATTTGTATGCATGCATGTGAATACAAATAAGTGAAGTGTGAATAAATTTGTAATTATATTCACATGAAAATCACGATGTGAATAAATTCGTATTCGTATTTATAAACAGAATCACGCCCAACTGTACCTCCAACCGTAGAAACCGCGACATGATGCAACGTCTTCTCTTCTCGTTTCTTTGTTTTCTTTTTCTCGCATTGTTGCTCGACAGCCAACGTTCGATAACGAATATCCTCAACATTCACGTGTTCCAAGATCCGGAATACAAGATCGGCAGTGCTATTATCGAGCTCGGCCGCGTCGATACACTCGTATTGACCCTTAGCAAGAATCAGGACGTGAAGGATTTGCAGCAGATACCGGACAATCGGGGGTCGACCCTGTACAGATTGCTCACCGATCCGGATAACGTTAATCTCGAGTATCTCTCCGCTGATCTTTTCGCGGTAAGAGTCATCATTTCGACCACCTTCTCCTGCACTTTATGGGGTTACGTACAGTCAGGAGGCCCAAAAAGATCGATTTTTCAAGCTTCTTTCTCGAGAAGACCTTTAAATCTATTAACGTAAAAAGTGTACGCTATTATGGCAACTTTTAACTGTATTTTAACATTTTTTATTTGTAAAAATTATTTTGAAAGCTGCTATAGCTGATCTCCGGGAGCACCTCTAAAAAAAGGCGTCTTGCGGTGAGCACGATATCTCTAGACTGGATCATCTAAAATGAAAATACCAAAAGTATTTCGTTAATATAATCGATTATCTTGTAATTGATCGAAGGAATAAGCAAAATAATAATTTTTGACAAAATGGCGGCTTCTCAACAAAAAAATCGATTTTTGACCAAAATTTAGGCCTTAAACTGTTTATAAAATGGAAAATATTTGTCGGTGAGAAAAAATCTTCGATTAATTACTAAAAAATGATTGTGTTAAAATTTCGGACTGATCGGATCAACCGTTTCCGAGAAATCTTGCTCACCGACTTTAAAAACGCAGTTTTGAGAAAAACGCGATTAAAGTTTCAAAAAGACTTTCGAATGCTCCGCCACGTCATTACAAATGTGCGTGTCACTTCGAGAATATTCGCCGGATTGACACGAAATTTTCTGTGTGTGTACTTGAATATATGTACATTACGAAGAAAGAAAATCGATTTTTCGAAAATTTTAACTTTATATAACCCCTTAAGGCGGGATATACGTTTGAATGGAAAAAAAGAAAGCTATTTTGAGGAATTTTTTGAACTAAGAATCAATGATTCTACATTTATCAAACTGTAGGTATACTTTAATAGTATATTTAAGTACAGTAGAACCTCGATTATCCGGACTAATTGGGACCCGACATCGTTCGGATAACCAAAAATATGTCTCGGATTTTCGGGAAAATCAACTCATATAATATAAATAGTATCGAAAATTCTTATTAATTCAACGACCGTCAATTCTTTATTTGATAGCAAATAACAATGAATACTGTTTCAATTTTTATACCACCATTACTTATGAAGATAAATCACAAATGCGGCCGGAAATAATGATCAATTTTTGGCTGTTTCATAGTAATTGCCCGTTTTTTGGCCTAAGTCTCGAATTGGTTTAAAAAACAGCAGCTGTGTGGGACTGTTTTCTGGTTGGATTTCAGACTATTCCAGGGCGGTTTCTCGTATATACAGACACTGTATATACGATCTGATGCATGAAGTTACATAAAGGGAATAATGTATTTTGAAAATATCTCGAAGTGTTAGGAAACAGCTTTATTAGAGAAAACCTAAAAAATCATGAAAATCGCTAAAACAAACGTACTCCTAAACTGGTTGCCCGCCTTAAAGTTAAACCGAAGCTTAAGTGTGAATAAAATGAGAAGTTTCATACGTACGCCTAATCTGCTATGCCTGGACCATAGAGTACACCTTCCTCTTCACTGATTCTTTACGATACAGCAAAATAATTTTTTTTTTGCCCAACAAATTAGAAACCACCCTCAACGCCCGAATTAGAAGGTCCAAAAAAGCGTTTTTTCGCGATTTTTTTATAAGGGAAATAAATAAGTGAGCCCAGTAAACATTGAGGTATCTTTTCATTTATATATGAAATGTTTCGACATGAAACAACAAATGTCTGCAGATTTATCAGCCTATTCCATGTGCGTCTTGCCACTGCAGTCCCCAATCGGCGGGAATGATGCAGCTCATAATTCTTGACGGAAACAAAAAAAAACAATAAAAATTTTAATTGTCATATATTTTTTTCTGGGCGAATTAAGAAAAGGCTGCAAAAATCGTGAAATTAGGGGAGATTACGATATCTTTGGCGCCTAAATTTGACCATTGGATTATGAAATATGGGCGAAAAAAATACGAAAAACAAGAATAACTTTTTTCGTTTTTAGCCTTAGTTTTGGATTTACAGGGCTTCGAAGAGAAAAAGTGTATTTTTCCGATTTTCTATGTAAATCGAATTTTTCACGTGTTTTACATTGTTACGTCGTACTTTTTTGGGTTTGTTCTTGTTTATTTTCTCGACATAGCGCATTCCGAAGAAAGCTACATTAACGCAAACCAGCTAAATCGCTTAAGAGGGAATGATACCTCATCGCGGTCGGTATGGTAGAACAATTATAGATTCCCAAAAATCTCGAAAACGGCTCTTCAGATCCCGTCGAAACTTTGCCAAATGACGTCAAATGGATAGACGAGCAGCTGTCTTCTCCTCAAATTTTCTGAATTTGAGAAAAAAAATGTAGATTGGCTTATCATAAGCAAATCTAGTTTTTTTCTCAAATTCAGAAAATTTGAGGGGAAGACAGCTGTTCGTCTATCTATTTGACGTCGTTTGGCAAAGTTTCGACGGGATCTGAAGAGCCGTTTTCGAGATTTTTGGGAATCTATAATTGTTCTACCATACCGACCGCGATGAGGTATCATTCCCTCTTAATAACGAATAATTCGTAAAATGTCCTGTATCTTCTAAAGGAAGCCAAAATCGCGATTTTTGTATTCTCAAAAAAGTGTTTCTTTTGCGCCAAATATGAATAATCCACGATGAAATTAAGGCGCCAGAGATATCGTAACTGTGCCCAAGCATATGCCGGAAAAATGAAATTAAGAGCACCTAAGACTAATCAACGTTGAACGGTATCGTACACATATCGAAAGTGCTCCAGACCCACCTAACGATTCCACGCACACATCGAAGATGCTCCAGACCCACCCAACGATTCCACACACACATCGAAGGTGCTCCAGACCCACCCAACGATTCCACACACACAAAAGTCGCATTTTCTATCGAATATGGACGCTGCATGGTCAAAATTGGGAACCACAAACATAATAATGCTTCGACTCTCAATCCCCTGTTTCAGCCCCTTAAACGCCGAATTTCAATTTTTGTCACTTTTGAAAAAAGTCTCATTTTGGGCCAAATATCAATAAACCAGGGTCAAATAAAGGCGCCAAAGATATCATAATCGTGCCTGAAATTATAACTTTTCTCAGGTTTGAAAAAAAATGTGTTAAAAAACACTTTAACGTGCTGTAAAAATAATTTAAGAAGGCTTTTTCAACGACTTTTTTAATTCACTTAGAAGATATTTTCATACTAAAGAAAATAAACTTTGGTTTGATTCAATTCTCGTTTAGTTATTTTTTGCTATCACGCCCGCCAATTTGGAAAAATCGTAAAAATGAAAACTGGAGAAAACGCGTTTTAAAGTTTTCAATAAGAGTTAATATCAACATCAAATATCAATCGCTTCTCTGCTTTCGGCCTTGTATCTTCGAAAATATTTAAAATTGGCCTCTGTAACTTTGTAAAAAAACGATTTTTTTTCTCGTTAGAACGTTGCGTTATCATCATAAGAATAAGTTACTATTCGATTTATAGCAAGAATTTTTGTTTTTTCCCCGACTTTGAGCGTATAACGTAAGCCCACCTCTGGCACGGCCATAGACTACCGAAAACTTTAAACGCGTTTTTCTCGAAACAGCTTTTTTCCAATTGGCGTGACAAATAACTTCGACAATTTTCACTCGATTTACTTCAAATTTAAAATTTATGTTCCCAATTGCATTTCGCAGAGAAGTACGGACGGAATTTCTGATTAATCGAAAACTTTTCATTTTATGAGCAGTTTTATACGATTTTTTCCCTGAAAATTCATTAAAATACCTACAACTTTTGAATAAAACAATATTTTTTAAATTCCGTACGTACTTCTCTAGGTATTCTAACACCATGTCTAATTTTGACCAGAACTGAAATTGCATGACATTTAAGGATTTTTAGGCCAGGAATGGGGATTTTTCATGACTCTTAGTACGACTTTCTGGCATAGAAGTATACTTAATGATTCTACAGTGCGACCGATTTTCTAAATTTTTTTATTTTTATTTTGCTCTTTCAAACATGTGTTGTATGCCAATAAAAATTATACGGAATAAACGAAAAGTCACCAAACTGTACAATTCCATATGTAGTAAAAAATGTGAGACAAACATAATTTCAAGATTGCTGCAAATAAATATATTTCGGGAATATCTAGAAAAATATTACATACATTTAGGAACTTTGAGTAATAACATCTAGTCGCTTTACACGAACAACAAAGAAAAATTAATATATCGATAACGCTAGATAACGCATCATTTTGTTTTACTTTCTTATATTTTATTTTCTATCGATTCGATATTCGCTTCTCTAACGACAAGTACCACAAAGTTAGCTCATATTGAATATAGACTCAACGATAATTTAGTAGGGTATAATAATGCAGGTAGACTGGTAATTTTTCATGACATTTCATGACTTTTACAGGGTCGAGTGTAATTTCATGACATTTAAGATTTTTCTTGACTTTTCAGGTCGGTAGACACCCTGTCTAATGTAGATTGACGAGAATATTTTGGTTTTTTTGTTTTAGGTAAAAAATTATGGATGCTAAATGTCACGCGGCGTAAAAAAAGATAAAAGAAAATAACAGTAGTCGGCCATTTTGTATATCGAAAAAAAATATATATTTTATAACAGCTCGATATTGATATTAAATAGATGTGTAATTAATTTTATGAGTGAATCACTTTTTCATACGAGAAAAATGGTTAAATTCGCACGTGATTTTATATTTGTTACTGTGGCCCTACGCCTTAAGGACTAAAAAAAACGACCGAATTTTGTCCGCTGCAGAAAATGACGAAGCAGATAAAGCGAGTCTCCCACTCGCTGTACGAGGGCAACGTCACGTCGAAGTTCGGCTCGATGGAGATCCAGGAGCTCCAGCTGACCGCCGATCTGATGCTGACGGCTTGTCGGATAGGAAGAACTCTGATTGGCGTCGGTGTCAATCCGAACAGCAATATGGGACTGGCCGTGATTAATCTCGGGGTCTGCAACCTACCGCCTACATTTAGAACCGACATAGCCAACAAGATGTTGGCCCACATCGAGCAATACAAGGGCGCTTGGCTGCAGAGACACTTGCCCCAGGGCCTACAAAGCTCGCTGCTCGTTTTGACCGGGGCGTTGCATCGATTCGTGCCGGAACAATGAGGCTCCCGTGGTCACCGGAAAACACTTTCATTCGGGTTCGTCGAGTTCGCGCTTACTAGTCTAGGTCGAAACAAAAAAAATCAAACCTTGCGTCTTTGAACTATAATATTGAGCGTCAAAAGTCAGCTTTAAGCCAGAACGAGCGTTTTTGATTTCTATAAACTTTGTTCAAATTTTAATCAGACATTGTTCATATCATTGTGCATTTTTTAGTGAAATTTCAGAACATTCGACTATTTAGATTGGGAGACAATTGGTTTTAAAATTGCAACTTTGAAGACTGCAGGGTCTGCATTGGTCGAACGTCAGGGCACATAATTCGTCGTAACATTCTGTTGTGCTTATAGTAGTAGTAGTATTCATTCCGTGTATATCCACACAGGGTATTTACATTTCCCCCTTCCCTATTCCCACTTACAATAAAATTACATATAGTTTAGTATAATTTACGTGCTTACGACTACTGAAGTTTGTGAATACTTAAGTCTACTTTCCTATTCTCTCATTTTTCCAGCCGCTCGAATTGCTTCACGTCGCTACAGAGTTGTTTTACCGGTTTCGATTTAATTGCGCCTCGTTTTTCTGGCCGATTTCGCCTCCTTTGTTGTTTCCAAAGCAACGTTCCAACTCGGCCACTATTGCCTGATTGAGATTTCCCTTTACTTCCGGGCACTCGCAAATGTGACTCAAGCTTTCGGTTTCCCTTTGCATCTCTGCATTTGTCGTCCGCGTAACCCCTTTTCTGGCTTCTCACCACGTTCTCCCGCATCGCAACCTTGTTCACGTTTCTTTCATCTCTCCACTAATTGCCTCATCTTCCCAATATTTTTCCATTTGAAATGCTGTTTTCCTATTTTTATACTCGATACAATATGTCGACGCATCGATCTTGTTCCAATATGTATTTCTTGATCCGTTTATACTTTTATGCCTCTTTTCATTTTTTTTCTCTACTTCTCTTGTATTTCCGTTTCTTTTGGCCTGCCAGATTCCGCCCTCCTGTACGTTTTCCATCGCTTTTTTTACTCGTTTTCCCATTTCGACGGATTCCAATTAATGATTGCTCTCGCCTCCTCCTTGAGGCATGCTTTAGGCCACCTACCGTCCTCCATCTTGACTATTTCGAGGAGATATCGTGCGGCTCTTTTCCACGTTTCAACCTCCGTCCCCCTGCAAACCGCTTCCATCCTCCAGATGTAGTTTGGGGTATTTTTGCTTACACTCAAGGCCATTTTCATATACCTTGCTGGAAATTTCTCCACCTGAACTCGGTTCTTCCAGCCCTAAATGTCGGATCCATACAACATTCCACTTTTGGCTATCGCTTCCATTAGATCGATTGTTTTTATAAATTTTGCAAAAAAAAAAAATTATGTCTCGATAGCAAACTAGTTAGGGAACGAGTGAAAAAAGTTTGGATTGCTTTTACTATTCAGTTTTGCTAAAAGCGTTCAGTAAACTTCACTATTCTGGAATTTCACTCAAACGCGCATAATGATATGAACAATGTCTGGTTAAAATTTGAACAAAATCTATAGAAATCCAAAGCCCGCGCTCGTTCCACCTTAAGAATCCTCAAAGGCATTTGACAAATGTTAATCAGATTTTGAGCCATTCAGGTTTGGATGCAAAGAGCGAATCTTCCGTGTCAATCAATTGGAAAAAAGAATGAAAAAATCTGCCACTTAAAATTAACTTGGGGGTCAAATGTGGCGTTGACTTTTTTCAGGGGATCATCACCGTGTAGCGTGTCAAAAAATAGCTGATTTTCGCAATTATTTTCCGATGGTTGAAGTACGCTAATCAGACTGATTTTTTTATGTCAAATCGAAGCACTCATAAAGAACAGAAAATACATTTTTTAAACGTTTATTTTTATTTTTTTTACATTTTTTAACGGTTGAAAACGTCTTCGAAAAAAAGGAATCCTCACGGTGTACACGGTTGTGGCCGTGAATATTATCTGAAACAAAATATGTCAAGATTATTAATCACTATAAAAGCCGCTATCTTGCTGTGGAGGTTTTAAAAAAATGAAAATTGACAAAATGGCGGCGATTTGAAAAAAGTCTCGAATGTAGCCTATTTATTAGAGTGTTTCGTTCAAAAATATGACGATACAAAAAAGCTTCCATAGCAAGATAAAGAATGGCGTGAAGAATGATGTGTCAAAATTTGAGACTGATAGCTTGAAAACTCTTTCATTGAGAGTGCACACCATTTTGAAAAACATTTAAAGAAAAACGCGTTTAACGTTTCGAGTGCGGAATTTTAATATAAATTGTCTACTTACGTTTATGTGAGTATATGAACAGCGTGTTTTTCACCGTCTATACTATCGAATAATGCAACAAAAAAATCGATTTTTTGGAAATTTGATCCTGTGATGAGCCCTTAAGGCGGGATATACATTTAGACAGCAAAAAAATAAGCAAGTTCAAAAAATAAGCAAAATAAGTTTTATGTGACGGTTATTAAAATGAAAAAAAATGCAAATTTGAGAAAATGGCACGCATTTACAAAAAAAAATCAACATTTGACGCAACATTTCTGTAAAATGTGGGTTAAAAAAGTCGTTTTTTTTTTCGAATTTTTCAAAAACAATTTTCGTCAAGTAGAAGGTACCAATATTATCGATATTTCTACCAAGTGTCAGCTCAATCGGCTTAATAGTTTTTGAGTAATCCTGCACGCCAATTTCGATAATGCAGTTTTGAGAAAAACGCGTTTGAAGTTCGCGCTCGCTCCGAATTCGAGCGGTGAATTTCGCTTTGAAACTTTCGGAAAATATTCTACATATATAGTTCTATAGTTTAAAGAAAAAAAAAATGTCGATTTTTTTATCGTTGTAAATGTATATCCCGCCTTAACACTCAGTATTTTGTTCAAAAAGAAGCCGCATTTTTTCGTCATTCTCAATTGTACACATACAACGCATACAAAAACGAAAAAATTCCTGGCACAGCTGCGAGATCCACACGTTCTTTTTTGTCCCCAGAGATCAATTGCGACGCGTGGACAGAGGAAGAACGAGATTTGTTGTTCAAACGAAGTACGTCGTTTTATAATTGACGCCCTTGACGCGATCGCGAGTCGATGAAATCGTCTTGTATCGTGGTAGAAGAGGAGAGGGGGGAAGTAGGGGGGAGGCGGAAGACGACGGTAAACGTTTGACCAACGCGTTTATCGTCTGGTATTAATTGTCAAAGACTGCGTCGCGTAATGTTTAGTAATAAATACGAATATTGTACAATCGGCCGATACAAATATATGTACAAAAATTGGTTCAACTTGTTTGGTAACTGCGAGCCACACGTGGCGAGGCGATAATCGAGCTGAGGTAAATCCGAAGAGGCGCGTAACGATTGAGCCGCGAGTGAATGCGAGAGAGACTGGCCTCGCAGATTTCAAGTGTGCTCTTTCGAACTGATATTTATGGGGCAAAAAAAAACAATCGGACAGGAGCTCGAAGCGTTAATGGAAATTTTAGTAGCAATTTTTCGGCGTTTTGGCGAAAAAAAACAAAAGCAGGTCAAAAGAAACGTTGAGAGAGGAGCCTTTGGGGGGGAAACTGTTCGAACGGAAGATTATTGACGTTTGGATGCACTCGAGTCTTTCGTTGGATGGATTCGTCGTCATCGATCAGGCACTTTGGCGACAAGCTGGCAAAGTTGTCGTTTGCGAAACATCGGAGAGATTCTCACTTCGCAGCTGCGCTCGTTATCACGTCGTTTTTGTTGCTTTCGCTCCAACCGCCCATCTCCAGGTCTTGTCGGTGCGCCTGCTCGGCCTGGGCTGCGTGCATTCTGTGGTACTCTTCGATTTCGAATTGGTACTTTGGCGATGTTATGCCAAGGAAGTCCGCCAGCGCTTCGCCGACGTAGTCACAGCCGTGCAGGAGCTTAGCACCGACCCGGGTGGTTCGGTACCACGCCCAAGGGATCCAGTCGAGAGTTTTCTGGAAAAAGAAAAAAAATCTCGTAGATAAACTTGCTCCGTTGCATTAATTTTTAAGTTGGGGGCAGGGCAGGATCATATGATCTAGTTTGCGGCTTTAGATTGAAAGAAAATATTTTTATTCTAAGAATAGGTGGAAAATACTTTTATATTGAGAATAAATAATAAATTACCTGCATTCTGAGAATTAATGAGGGAATATAACTTGTTTTGAAGAATAAATATCGAATTCTTTTTTGTTGAGGATGCATTATAACATACATTTTGAGAACAAACGAGAGAATACTTTTATTTTAAAAATAAATAACGAAGACTTTTGTAAATAATAAATAACGGAATACCTTAATTTTGGGAATGAATAGTAGTAAAATACTTGTATTTTGAGAAAATAAAATAAAATTCAATTTTGATTATGAATAAGATAATAGGTCTATTTTGAGAACGAATCACATAGTACTTCTGTTTTATTAATAAATAATAGGGTATTTTTTATTTTCGGAATAAGGAAAAACTTCAAGAATAAATGGCACTTTCATTTTGAGAGTGAATGAGAAAATGGTCTTATTTGAAGATTAAATACAAATGAATTTTTTTACGAATGAACAAATACTTTTTTCTACGAATTAATAATCAAATACAGTCCGACCTCCGAATAAGAAACCCGGCAATAAGAAACTTTCCCCAGTTTCTCACTCGAGCGCTCCCCCCACTTCGACTCGAACTCTGAGCTTGAGGATTTTGTGCGCGGAACCTCTGGTTAAGAAAGCAGCCTGGGATAGATTATTCGGGCAAAATAGAGTACACGTGTAGTGTAAATTGATGTGTGCGTGCGTGCGTGAGTATGTGTGTGTACGTGTGTGAATGTAACAAAAAATCTACAAGTTTATTAGAAATTTTTTGTATTCATTAAAAAAATACATATATGTGTTGAGAAGATTTCGTATAAAATAAAAACAAAGATAAGGGCGTTTCAAGATTTTCATATAAAACAGCAAAACGTTCCGAGACGTAATGAAAAGCATTTTCGTCTTGTTCCGTATTATTTTGATCCGCAACGCACTCAACTGACGGTGGAATATTTTCGAGAGAGTCGAACTCTGCCATTGAAGATGAATCCTCAGAGATATTTACTTCTTCTTTTATATAAATGGGATAAAACAATATGGACATAAAGCTCTTCGTCTAAATTATCACCTTGTGGCGCAGATTCTGTAATATTTTTTTCGACTTGTATTATACAGTCTGATCTCCTACGCTTCTTTACAGTTTGGGTCATTTTATGACAGTTAATAGTAATTCAGATACAGTAGTATACAATAATATTCAATAGTATGTATATTAACGTGAAACAAAAATTGGCTAAATGAATGTCCACGCGCAGTCAAAAACGTTTTTGCATGGGGGATGTGAATACTAATTTGCAACTCGTTCGAGCGAGTTTCTTGTTGAGAGGATCGTATGCGGAAAAGAGTGAGAGAGACAGACAGAGGTAGTGAGCGTGGAACGCACGCCTGGTGGGGGTATGCAATATATAAGAAAAGCTCTTCCCTTTGGGGGCTTTTGGTTCCTTATTCGGAGGTCGGACTGTACGTGCATTTTATATCGAGAGTAAATAATAGAATACTTTTATTTCGAAAAAAAAACAATAAAATGCGTTAATTTTACGAACAAATAAAATACTTTTCTTCGAAAATAAATAACACTTTTACTTTGAGAAAATGAAAATTTGCTTACTTTTAAGGCAAATAACCAAATACGTTTTTTTTATAACAAACAAATACCCTCATTTAGACAATATTTAAAAAAAACTTTAAGTACAAGTAGGAAGAAAATTTGAACAAAAAAATTCACTTTGTCAGGATCAAACGTTTTTAATATTCCGGAAAAAATTGCATGATTTTACTATTTCGGAAAAAACGCATCTTTTATGATATTTGCAAAAAAAAATGTTTTCAAAGAATACTTACGGGATCGACGCTCGCCACCCGTGCTTCCGGTTTCGCAGCGTCGGCTTCGTCGTCCTCGGAAGAATATTCGACCATCTCGCCGTCCGAAAATTGTAGAATTCGTTTCGGCAGCTTCACGCGTTTGCATTCCTTGTCCCAATCGAAAATACGTCACGCACACATTGTACGAGGTCATGGGTGGAGTTTTTGTTTACCCGCGTTTATAAAACCGCCCGATTTGCTTACCTCCTCGATCACTTCGGTATTCCGTTCCGACACTGCAGCGGGAGGCTCGGCTAAGCTTTCGATAGCGTCTTCCGAAGCATTATCCATCTCGATATCGCCGATAAACCGAAACAATGTCTCAAAAATGTAGGCGCACACGTTGCTTTGACAGTTCTTCACGAATCACTGTCCAAATATGACGCGACCTAGAAGGCACGATATTAATTTGGTCGATGACGAGGCGCGCCTGGCGCGGTAAAGACGCGTACTCGCGTCTCGTTCGGTAGCGCAGATTGCTTCGCAGCCCCGTCGGTAACTTTGCCGCGGAGAATCCTCGCGTCGAGAGAGCCAAAGCACTGCGCACGCGCACTTGGGCACGGCCTCCGAAGCGTCACGGGCGTCACGGGGCATGTCCTCCAGGCGCCATATTGGATTTGATCGTACGCTCGTGTTCCACCCGTGGATCGGTGTCGTTGCTTCGCATCCTTCTAGTGAGTGGAATACATCCGAAAAAAGCCCGTTGTTGCGAAAAAAATACTCCAAAACCTCTCCCGACACATCCACGAGATACAATCGGCAAAAAGCGTGTTCGGCGTGCTCGCGAGAAGACAGATCGGTAACGCAAGCGTGACACATTCAAGGACGGTCACAAACGCCGACTCAGCTCGTATGCGAATACTTCGGAGTTCTAGTGGCCCCGTGGTGTCTCGTTAGACGCGTCGATTCTCGTCACGTTCCGCGTGTTTTCACTCGGACAAATATCTCGAGCTTATTTTGTGTTTCGTCGGATTATCGAGGTCGGTACAGGTTAAGTGGCACACGCGGCATCTTTTCGCTCCTCCCGCAACGCTATCCCCATAGTTGCGTTTTCCAACACGATACGCCGCCTCTCCATCCCTCTCCTTTGCTCGATCGAAAGAAAAAAAATCGCGATCCCACGAAATTTTTGTTTTTCACCGAAAATATTTCTTCACTTTCGAATAGTCACGAGCGTTACGCAATCTCGCCGACAGTGTTGACAGATTATGTTCCCCGTTGCAGGTACCGCCCGCAGAGCGTCAGTCGAAATGGGAGATTCGGACGACGAGTACGATCGCAAGAGGCGCGACAAGTTCAGGGGCGAGCGTCCCGAGTCGTATTCCCGGGAGGGAAGAAGAGACGACCGCAGACGGGAGGAGTGGGTCGATCGGTAAGATTAGCCGGCGGGCGATCAGCGGAGCGTTCTATCCGACTGCTCTTGTATCGGTTATCTTGTCTTCGTTTCTATAGGACTGTAGACGATATCCCAAAATCCCTGTCCGCAACTTGCATGCCCACGCCTCGGCTCCTATCTACGATAAGAGAGCTATTCCCATCCAACAGGTAACCCGTTTGTCGATGGATGTTTTGACGTTTTTGCAGAGCGTGCGAGACTCGCTACGTCGCTGCTTTGTCGCCACGCTGGTGCGCTAAGGGCCTACATCCACCTAGAGCATCAGTTTCTAATGCTTTCAGTCTTGCGCGCATGATCTATCGGGGAAACTTATTTCGAACTCCCTATCTAGACACAAGCATTGCCATGCTTTTAAGAGTGTACATGCAGTGTCAGAGAGCGCCAGCCATGCGGCGCTGATCTGCAATTTTATCACCTACGTAAAGGGTTCTAAAAATTACCGGCCTTATTACCCCTAGCTCGGAAACACAAGATCTGGAGGCTTGAAATAAAATGGACAAATTTCGATTTTTTGTTTTTTTGGCGACCGTCGGTGAAAAAGAAACGCATTTTTTTTCACAAAAGGTACATAGTGTGAGAGCGTAGGAAAAAAAATCACCCAAAAATATAGAAAAACAAAAATATGGCCTAAAAACTAAACGGATTATTCAAGTTAACAATAAATATGAGTCGTTGACGATTGGCGATTTTTAAAATGACATTTTTTGAACAAAGTGGCGAGGAATGAAAGTCGAGCATTCAGATTCTATGAAAAAAGTCGTCATTTTTACGTGACTATAAATTTCAAAATAATGAATCAAGTGGTTCTTGAGATCTATCTGCCGACTTTGGAAATAGCATCATCTGCCAGCAGTCATGCTTTTGTTGCTTTTCTGTATTTTTTGGTGATTTTTACTCTCTCTTTAGGCTTTCAATATGTTTACCTTTATGATGCTGAAGTGTGCATCGTTGGAATGCAACGAAAATTCTTTTTCTATTTCCGTTTTCTCCATTTTTATAGGTAACCAAAATTTTTTCGACATGGTTGTGATTTCGATAGATTTTATTCAAATTGTGACCGGAAATTGTCGATATCATTATGCATGTTTGAATGAAACTTCAGAGATTGGGATTTTGACTACTTAGATTAGGGGATAATGGGTTTTAAAATTGCAACTTTTACACTGCAGCGTCTGCATTGACCGAAAGTCAGATCACATAATTCGTCGTACCGTTCTATTGTGTTTATAAATTTTGAAAAAAAAAAATTATGTTTATATAGCAAACTAGTTAGGAAAACAGTGAAAAAAGTTTGGATCGCCTTTACTATTCAGTTTTGCAAAAAACGTTCAATAAAGACAGAATAATTTTCCGCAAAAATATTTGCCTCCTATAATAAGAAGACATATGGCAACACCCCAGAACAGTATTGTTCACTATTACGAGAGAAAAAATGTATCGTGTTCCTAAAATTAAAAACTTTTATCATAAAAAAATATTTGCGTTATAAATATTAATACTTAATATTGTTTATGTTACCTTCATTGCCAAATAAAAGTGTTGGGTGACTCATAACTAATTCAAAACTTTGTTCGATTGAAGAATTACTTGCAAATGAAAATTTGTGGTGCAGTATTGTTTTAAATATGCCGCGCAAATTTACGTCATTGTATACGTGGAGCGATGGCGTGTTGCCGTATGTCTTCTTATTATAAGAGACAAATATTTTTTACGGAAAATTATTCCATCTACATTTCAATGCAGACCCTGCAGTATTAAAAGTTGCAATTTTAAAATTCCATTATCTCCCCCTTCAACAATTTCTAATTAAAATCGGAACAAAATCTATAGAAATCAAGAGCACGAGCTCGTTCTACCTTAAGAAAAAAATTTCGTAGCTTTGATGTGGCGAAAAAAATGTTCTATTGGAAAAAAAAAGAAATTCGTTGCATTCCAACGATGCAAACTTCAGCATCGTTTTACCTTTGTGTTAAAAAAAATGCGTTCGCTTTTCACCAACCGTTTCCTGGGAAATAAATTCGGAATTCGGCCATTCTTTTCAGGCCTCCAGGTAGATGTAGCCCCTTAACACTCGGGCGATGAAAAAAACTCGCACTGCTTGAATTGCGTTGGGGGACGATTCACGTAGTTGTTGTTCGTAGTGTCATAGTGTTTTGTGGAATATCGATGTTATTGTAAAATCGTTGTTTTCACAGTTTTGCATTATTGTACTTATATATATATATCTTCTATTTCATGCACACCCTTGCTGGCTTTTTACATTTTTATTATTTCTATTTTTAAACATAAAAGAAACATTAATCCTATCATGGTTGCACTTCTTGCGTTTATACAAATTTCTTCCCCCCGTTCTTACCTTCATTCCCTTTCCTTTTGATAAGTTTTGTATTATTTTTATATATTAATTCAGAGTGACAATCACAAGGCTATGTGTTTTTGATGACCGTGCGCGGAGATTTCACGAAAGGAAAATATTATTCCCAGTGGTTGTTGACGGCCTCTTCAAAACAGAATATATAGCGTATTTTTGCGACGAGTTGTCTGCCAAAAAAATTGAGCATTCTGGAATAAAATGATAACTCTATTTTCGGTACAGCGGAATAAAGATAATTATGTTCATTCGGCTGAACTCATAATGGAATTTTGATTTTTTTTTTCCCAGAATGCTCGATTTTTTTCCGGCAAATCCTACTCGCGACAAAAATACGCTATTTTCCTTTTCGAAGAGGACTTGAAAACCTATTAAATATCATGTTTTTATGGCGCTGAAATTTACATCGTTGGAATGCAACGTCTTCTCTTTAGTTATTTATTTTCATCACAAAACTTTTTTTTGCCAATTCTGGTCGTAAATCTCTAGTGAGAATACATAAAAGTAATCCAGTGTTTTTCCTAGCCTAAATAGGCTTAACGAATTTTCATCAAGTGAAAATAATTATTTTAGGTTGCGTTCCAACTATGCAAATTTCACGTATTGCAAATCATATATTCTTCTTGGTTGCAAAATCTTTGCACCACAACCTTAAAAAACACATGGGCACTGTAGAATTTTCATCTCGTACACGCACACACACACACATGTATATATAATGCAATATGAAACTTATACATAAAAATATGTATCACATAATATTATATACAAATATATATATTCTCATTTGCTAGTTACTCCATAGTTATATGTAGATTTATACGGAAAAATTACTACATTTATTATATTATGATATTCATGAGTTGAAAAAAAATATATAAATATATATACATATATTTATTATCCACACATACCGGGACATCAATATTTGCATACTGCGTCTCTCCTATGAAGAGCTACTGTGTTGAAACACACAATATATATGAATGGAAATTACCACAGTACTAAAATATCGATTTTCCTCTATTTCAATGTCAAAAAAACAATTCCGCACACGCACGAGACTGCTTGATTCGATGTTTCACGGTTGGCAATATATAAAATACAGCTCGGCGCTTTATTTTCTTGAAAGTGTAATTTCCAGACTGTTAAGAAGTACGCTTTTTTCTGTTAACTTTTGGAGACAAACAATAATAAAATTTAGACAATTTAACGCAGCTTCTCACAAAGAACCGCGAATTGAGCTGGAATTTTATTGCCGATGAGCGGGAGAAATATCAACTACCTCTAAATCAATCGCATTGAAGTTTGCATCGTTGGGATGCAACGAAACTTTTTTTCTTTTCGTTGTACTGCCTAAGTTTTGTTGGCCCATTTAGTCTACGTAAATGAATGAAACATTTTTTAACCTCGGTTTTAGGATTCCATAACATAAACTTGGAACGAAATGGTTTGGATAGTAATAAACACGAAGAAATGAAAAAGTAAAGAACTTTCGTTGCACTTCGACGATGCAAACTTCGACATCAGCTAAATCAATGATTTTTCATGAGAAACTATGCTGAGCTTAAAATTTAATTTTTTTCTCGAAAATGTGCGGTGGGACTTGACTAAACTTCGAAGTTAAAGTTTCATCAGATGTATCTCGAGTCGAAAAAAAATCAGAGGTGTTTAAGGGATCATCACAGTGTGACCACCAAAAGAAGGCCGATTTTCCATATTTTTTCTAGCTGGATGGGATAAGCTACTCAGTCTAATTTTTTTATAAATTGAAGCACCGGTAAAGAATACAAAATGGTTTTTTTATTTCTTTATTTATTGTTTAACGTTGTTTTTATTTGCGGAAAATTGAATGGAAAAAAATGGTGTCCCAAGGTGGCCAGGATTGCGGCCGCAAATGTGATCTGAAACAAAAATTTCGAAATGATTATTAATCTGTAGGAAAGCCGCTATGTTCTCATGGAGGTTTTTTATTTTAGCGAAATTTAAAAAAATGGCGGCGTTTTGAACAAAAAGTATCAAATTTAGCCGTTTTTCGACAGTTTTTCGTAAAAAAAGTAGCAAGATTAAAAAAAAGCTTCCATAGCAACTTAAGGAATGACGTGAAGAATATTCTGTTAAAATTTCAAACGGATACCTTGAAGACTCTTCTTTTGAGCGTCACCACCGTTTTGAAAAACACCATTCCGAGAAAACGCGTTTAAAGTTCGGAGTGTGAGATCTTCCTCTCCAATGACTTTTTCCAAGAAAGGCTGTAGCGACCGAAATAATTCGAATTTCGATCGAAAAATTGGACAGAACGTTTATAACTATCGGATAATGCAAAACATCGATTTTTCGAAGATTTTACACTGTGATGATCCCTTTATAATCAGAGCTGGAGGGTTCTGGCCTTCTTGATGAGAAATTAAGTCTTGTCCTTCGCGAGTACCCCAGCATAGTGTCCCAAACGTTCGAAAGAAAAAAAATGGTAAAAAAAACACCGCCGCTCTAAGTGAATGCTTTCACAAAAAATTCTCGCTCCGACCCCCTACTAGTACAGTCGTGCTGTCGCTGAAAAAACCCGGAATCGGAGAAAATTCGAAGAAGGCTAGTTTTTTGACAGGTGATTTTGTAGGTGCCGCGGGTACTAAATGCAAGTTTGCCTAAAAATCGGGGTGTAGGGTTCTTTTTTAGGGGATGAAAGGAGATGGGGGTGGATTAATGCCAAACTAGAACCCCTACGAGGTCGGCACCGTGAGACAAAATGTTCAGAAAAATCCGGGCTTTAGTTTTGTCCACAGCGCCGAAGTCGTGGAAGTTCATTTTGAGGGTGAAAAAGTGGGGTGAAATTTTGAAAAATCGGTTTTAATTCGATAACTCTTTAGAAAAAAATCGTACGTTTTCTGTTAAAATGGAAACGTTGTAGCCCTGGAAAAGTCGCGTCGATCGAGTATTCGATCATCACTCTCCGATAATATCTTCACCTCCAAAAAATGGTTAAAAAACCAAAAAAATAGTTTATTGAATAACCCAAAAACAATCGGTTTTTCGGATATGGTTCAAATGTACGAAATGTAGAGAATAATTTTCTCCATATTTTCGTTGCTATGGACTACCCTTGAATTTTGATTTTCCAACCCCTCTCGGGGGTTGAACATTCAAAATGAAATTCTGGGAAAACTATTGACGGCACGAATTCGCCGCCGTGGAAGAATTTGTAGCTTGAACCCTCAGCTACATTTTTGTCCACAACGCCAAACTTGTATCTCTTTATTTTCGGTCAATAGTTTGCCCAGAATTTCGCTTTGAATTTTCAACCCCTGAGAGGGGTTCGAAAAAGCAAAATTCAAAAGTTGTGCATAGGAACGAAAATATATAGAAAATTATTCTCTACATTTCGTACATTTGAACCATCCCCGAAAAATCGATTGTTTTTGAGTTATTCATATAAACAATTTTTTTGTTAATTCTTCAACAATTCTTTTGGGGCCGAAGATATTATTGGGGAGGGTTAATCGAATACTCGATCGACGCATCTTTTCAAGGGCTACAATGTTTCCATTTAAAAAAAAATTGAATGAACATGTCCTAAAGAGTTATCGAATGAAAACTGATTTTTCAAAATTTCACCCCACTTTTCCACCCCCAAAATGAACTTCCACGACTCCGCGCTATGGACAAAAATGAAACCCGGATTTTTCTGAACATTTTGTCTCCCGGCGCCGACCTCGTGGGGGTTGTAGTTTGGCATTAATCCACCCCCATCCCCTAAAAAAAACCCTACCCCCCGATTTTTAGGCAAACTCGGTTTTAGCACTCGTGGCACCTACAAAATCACCTGTCCAAAAACTAGCCTTCTAATTTTTTCCGATTCCAATATACAGCACGACTGTACTATACTGTTGAATGCTCGATAAAAATAATAACCGAGAAGATCGCCAGGAAAGTATGCCGAGCCCTGTGCGATCGGCCAACCGTAGCACCGAGCACTTTGTTCCGCGCGGCGACGAATGTATATCAGCGCTGAGGTGAATTTTGTCGTTCAGGGAGTGGTCGAGTCGACCGCGAGCCAGGCCGGACTACAGGGAGTACCGTGGCGGCGGCGGGGGCGGAGGTCGGGACCGTTACAGCCCGGCGCGTTCCCAGGAGATGGCGCCGCCGCTGAAGAGGATGCGAGCCGACTGGGACGACAGGGGACCCAGATACGGTGGCCATCCCGATTATTACGGCGGCGGTGGTGGCGGCGGTGGAGGCGGTGGGGGCGGAGGAGGTGGCGGTGGTGGCGGCGGAGGCGGGGGCGGCGGTAACGCCTGGGGCCCTGATCATTTTCCGCCGCCTCATCACGGTAACCATCACTACGGTAACCATGGCAACGCCAGCAGGTTTGTTAACCTACAAGTCATATCCATTTTTTTTCCTTCACCTCACCCACGCTAAAGACAGAAAAAAACACAATCCCGCGCCAATGTTCAATTTTCGTCGCGGATCTCGCGGCATGAGCAATCACGCGACGAGAAAGAGCCGCTTGACACCGAAACTCTTGGCCAAGTTTAGGTACCGGGATGACTATAAAGAAAATCTTTTCCGCGGTTCCTTCCCGATTTTTGGAAATTTTTCCAAACTTCCAGTACGATCGTTAATCGATACGAATTTTTTTTTTCGCCCGAGTACAGCCGCGAGGTGGCCGGCAACTTTAGCAACTCGAACGTCGAGACGCAGCCGCCGATGATGACTTTCAAGGCTTTCCTCGGCACCCAAGAGGACACGATCACCGACGAACAAGCGATAAAGCGCTACAACGAGTACAAACTCGAGTTTCGACGACAGCAGCTCAACGAATTCTTCGTTGCTCACAAAGACGAAGAGTGGTGAGTCGTCGCTGAACGAATTCACAATTTCTCTCACCTTCATTGGAGACTTGTTTTTTTTTTCTTCTGGTAATCACCCCACTGACGTCCGAAAATATGAAAAGAAAGAGAGGCGACATTCCTCGCGCCAGGAGGACACGAATGCCCCCCCGACGTTTCGTATTTTCGGGTCGTCGAGGTTTGTCATTAAAAACAAAAAAAAAAAGAACAGACGAAAAAAAAGACACGAGAGACGCCTGGCTAAGTTCTAACAATGTTACAAGATCTCTCTATCCCTACAGCACACAGCCGTCAACGAACTATGCCTCGGGCACAGATCATCTCGGCGTTTATTTTATTCGCTACTACATTCTATAAACGACTCACCCGCATCGCCGAAGACACGCGTGGCCGGTTTATTGAGTTAGAATTTTCTATCGAATATGCGAGCTGGGCGCGCAAAGCCCGAAACCATGCTCGTTTAGGCCGCGTTTTTAAACCCGTTTGTTGAACATTTATCATTGAAGAAAGACAAGATTGCGATGGAGAAATGATAAGAGGGGCGGTAGAGCGAGAGAGCGAGATATATTGCGAGATTGAGAAAGAGGGAAAGAGAATGCAATAAAGAGAAATGAAATTTTGAAACGTTGCCGATGTGCAATGTGTAGCGATAGGAATAGGCAATCTCGAAACATCGACAATGCCGAATGCGAGCAAAAAGTATGATACTACCACACAGGTGAGGCTCCATATACCGTACCCGGCAATATTCAACTATTTTTCAACCCTCTCGTTTACGATATTCAATTTAATCGACGTACGCTCGTGCTTACGATGGACGACTTTCACCCTCTCCAAATACCCCTGCCAACAACGTGCTTTTACAATTTACGAGGCACTTGTCGAGCAATTGACGTTTTTCGCCTTACACATTTTTACGAGACGAAACTTTGATCGGATTTTTCATCGGGGTTGGTGAAAATGTGAAATAATTCCTGCGTATTCGAGATATTGCGGAGATTGGTATCCAATAAGCCATGTTATTGGCGATTTGTTCGAACGAAAGTTTCAACCAATAGAAAATCAATTACTGAAGATAGAAATTTGAGAATAGTAAAATAATTGAATGAAATAAAAAAGTTGATGCTTTTGAATAACTGTGGACTTGACAATTTTCTCTCAATTTAAAAATGACTTTTCGAAGTATTCTATAGGTTTTATTTGTGAAAACGTTCGTTCAATGACCCAGGATTTTTGTTGGCTTATGTGGAATCTTCCTGCAAAAAAACATCCGCATTATTCGCAGCGATTCGTCCATTTTTTTAAATTAAAACGAGGAAATTTAAAAAGCCAATTATAAAAATATCACATCGAAGTTTTCATCGTTTGAATGCGAAGATTTTTCACATTTTTAATACTCTTTATGTTTATTATTACCCAAAGATGTTTATTTTGCAAATTGAGGTCGTCAATTTCTAATAAGATAACGGAAAGACGAGCGAATTGCGCTTCGTAAATCGGTAAAAAAAAATTGAGCAATTGAAAAGCATTTTGGTTGCATTCCAACGATGCAAGCATTTTTTTTTTATTGCTGATTATTCGATGAACTCGTTTTCAACTTTAATGTGCCAGAATTTGTTCCCATTTTTCTCAAACCGCGACGCAATGGAAATTCGAAAAAACCGAAACTTTTGGCCGAGACTGCATGCCTTAAAAAAAAAAAAAACAACACAAGTTCTCGTAAATTGGTGAAAGTACGAAGGCAAAAAAAGACAAAAAAAAAAGAATAAGTGTGATCGACCATCAATAAAAATAAAGCAGCAGCTGCAATTCTCTAGATCTGTGTGCCTACCGTTATTCGATCTTCGATACGGTTCATCAATGAAATCCGACGCTCGTACAGATCCCAACTAATATCACGTTTTCTTTTTTTCTCTCTCTCCCGTTTTACCTCACGACCGTAAGGTTCAAGATTAAGTATCACCCGGAAGAGTCGATCAAGCGAAAGGAGGAACAAATTGCAGCGTTGAGGGTAAGAGTCGCGAAAGACTAAGTCACGAATAATCGAGGATTCTAGTGGCAACGATCGCGTGTACTTTTTTGTTTTGCAGAAACGAGTGGAGGTTTTTTTGGAATTGCTGAATTCGGATCAGATCGACAAAGTGTCCGTGGACACTGATCAGGCCGAGCCACTGTTGCATCTGCTGGACGCGGTTGTGATAAAATTGGAGGGCGGCACGGACGACGATCTCAAGATCCTCGACGTCAAGCCGCCTCCGGCGTTGCTCGCCAAAGAGATGGTGGCGATTCGCAAGGAGAAGGAAGAGGTCAAGGAGGTCAAGAACAAACAGGTCCCCGAGGTCAAGACAGAAAATGCGTGAGTAGACGTGTACCCGATGGCAGGTGTAAATCATGATCTCCAAATATTCCAATGATCCTCCGAGGGCATTACGATATTTGTGGCTCCTAATTCTGACTACGCAGCCTTCATATTTGAACAAAAATAAGACTTCCTTTAAGCATGGTAAAACCGAAATTCGACCCTTAAGGGGATAAAACAGGGGTTTAAAGTTTGCATGAGGCAACTTATTTCTATGTCAGATTTGCTTGAAACTTGGCGTAAATACTCTACAATACAAATAATTGAACACGTATTTCAGCATTTCCTAAAATTCGACCTGTAAGAAGGTTAAACGGGGGTGTTAAAGTTTGTATGAGACAATATACTTTTTTGTCAGATTCACTTGAAAATTGGCATAAATATTCTACAATACAAATATTTGACCACGTATTTCAGCATCTCTTAAAATTCGATCCTTAAGACGGGTAAACGGGGGTCGCAAAGTTTGTATGACACAACATACTTTTTTGTCAGATTTCTTTGAAACTTGGCGTAAATACTATACAATACAAATAATTGAACACGTATTTCAGCATTTCATAAAATTTGACTCTTAAGAGGGTTAAACTGGGGTGTTTAAGTTTGTATGAGACAACACTTTTTTGTCAGATTTACTTGAAACTTGGCATAAATACTCTATAATACAAATAATTAAACACGTATTTTAGCATTTCCTAAAATTCGACCCTTAAGAGGGTTAAATGTGGGTGTTAAAGTTATTTATGAGGCAACATTTTTTTGTAAGATTTACTTGAAACTTGACATAAATACTCTACAATACAAATAATTGAACACGTATTTCAGCGTTTCCTAAAATTTGACTCTTAAGAGGGTTAAACTGGGGTGTTAAAGTTTATATGAGACAACATACTTTTTCGTCAGATTTGCTTGAAACTTGGCGTAAATGCTCTACAATACAAATAATTGAACACGTATTTCAGTATTTCCTAAAATTCGACCCTTTCGCGGGTTAAACGGGGGTGTTAAAGTTTGCATAAGAAAACATACTTTTTTTTGTCAGATTTACTTGAAACTTGGCATAAATACACTAAAATACAAATAATTGTACATGTACTTCAGCAATTTCCAAAATTTAACCTTCAAGAGGGTTGGTGTTGACGTTTTTATGAGAAAACATATTTTTTGACCAGATTCACTTGAAACTTACCAAATTTATTTTATATATAACAACACTATATGTTTCCCTCGCTGTCCGGTGCGCGTAGTCAGTCAAGTAGTACTTTTGACCCCTTAAGTGTGTTTGTTTAAGTTGGCATAAATACGCCAAACGAACTCAAACAAATACCTGTTTAATTATTTGTATCGAAGTGTATTTATACCAAGTTTCAAGCAAATCTGACCAAAAAATATTTCACCGTTTCAGCCCCTTAAGGGGAGAATTTCGTTGGCTCAAATATGAGCACTGCGTATTCAGAATTACGTGCCACAGATATTGCAATACCGCCGATCTTTCGGCTGCCTTAGCTGGCTGCGAAGGTCCCATTCCTGTCGCGCAGTTGCTCACATCAGTCGTAATCAATCGTTTCCATTTTTCCGCGATCTTTCAGCGAAGAGCCGAAACCCGCAGTGGAGGCAGCCCCGGAAGAGGAAAAAGCCACCGAGGAACAAAACGGCGAGGTCGAGATGAAAGAAGCCACGGAAGTGCCCGAGGAGAAGGAAGCCGAGGAAACAAAGATGGAGGAGAGTGCGCCCGAAGAGCCCGAAGAGCCCGAAGAGCCCAAAGAGACGGAGGAGGAATCGGCCGTTGTGGAAGACAAAGGTATACCCCCGCCATTCGTCAAACCAACGCACAATTCGCGAGTCCAATTACTGAACTCCGTTTTTTCGCAGTCGAGGAAACGGCCGAGCAGACAAACCCGAAGAAACGAAAACGCACGGACAGCAACAGCAGCTCGAGCAGCAGCAGCAGCAGCAGCTCGTCCGACAGCGACAGCAACAAACCCGACACGCCTAAAGCGGAAACGCGTAAGTACGAAATCCGCTTCGATATCGATAGATCTCCCCGGAAGAGAGAGACTGTCAAATCTATCTCGCGTTCTCTGCCGAAAAGCGATGGAGGACAAGCCGGCGAGCACGACCGACGAGAACGTCGAGGAAAAAGAAGCCAAAGTGGACGAGGAGGAGAAGGAGGAGAAAGAGGAGAAGGAAGAAAAGGAGGAGAAGGAGGACGAGGTCGAGTGCGTGGACGCCAAGAAGTCTGACATCGAGCCCAAAGCCGTGATCGATTTAGCCAGCGAGGACAAGGAAAAGGAGCCACGAGCTCTTCACAAAACCAGCAGTATATTCCTCAGAAATTTAGCCCCGACTATCACCAAAGCGGAAGTCGAAGCGGTGAGCTTCTTCGCACCTATCACTTTCACGTTTCACGAGGCCCCGGGATTCACGAGTTCGTTTTTCTCAGATGTGCAAACGATTCCCGGGCTTTCTTCGCGTCGCCATTGCCGATCCGCAACCGGAACGGCGATGGTTCCGCCGTGGTTGGGTCTCCTTCGAGCGACAAGTCAACATCAAGGAGATCTGCTGGAGCCTCAATAATATTCGGGTAATTCGCATACGATTGGAAGAAATATTTTTTTTTCTGCAACTTTTCCGATATCAGATGTGCATCGGAGAGTTCGGAAAGTCAAAACTTAAGATGAGGTTACCGTGGAGAGGCATGAAAATGCATAAATTTCGAGATTTTTTTTTTTAATATACAATGAATACTTTTGAAAATAGTATTTTATTTTATTAGATACGTATTTTATTATTTTATTATAATTTATTATAATAAAATAATAAATACTATAATAAAATAATAAAATACGTATTTTATTATTTTTACGTATTTTATTTTTCTATCAATGAACAGTGATTTCCAATTTTATTTATTAAAAGAAATTCTAAATGGCTGCTCCAGCTCCCGTTGAAGCTGTAGAGCACATGTAAAACGCATCAAAGTTTAAAGTTATAAAAAAGTCTTATATAAGGTGGGAAACGAGTTTAGATAACTAAAAAAATCGATTTTTTTTAAATTCCATAAACGTTAGTAAAACTATTCAAGAATATGTTCTCAAAGGAGTATTTTTTATTTTTATTATTTATTTTCGCCATTCTTGCCCTGCTGGGCTTTGGAATATTTTACATTTTCATTCTACATAATGTTCTTAACTCCTCTGCTTGAAAACAAATTATCTTTATCCGTTTGCTTTCCTCTTCTTTCGCTCATCTTGATCCCTTTGCCTCTCCTTAATTCTTGCCTCTTTCTGGAATGCCTCGTGGTATTCGCATAGGGCTGGTATGATCTCTCCTCCGAATACTTGAAGTCATCGCTTTCCATTATTCTCCCATGTTCGAATTATTTCTTCTACTTCCTCATTTAGTTCTTTCCTTATAATTTTCTTAAATTCTCCACATCCCCATATGTCCTCAATGTCTTCTTTTTCTGTTCCGCAGGTTCTGCATTTCTCCGCCTCGAATCCTTTCCTCCCAGTTCGCCCCGCATTTCCACACCTTATTCTGGCCCACTGTTCTTTGTCCCTCATTTTTGTGTTTCTATCCTTCCAGTATTTTTCCATTCCTATGTCTCTTTTCCATTCTTTGTATTCCGGACAGTATCGTGAATTGTCCATGCGATTCCAATTTCCCTGAATGTTACGGTCTCCACTAATTCTACAGGCTTCCTACAATCGCTTGCTCAATGCCTCTCCATGATAGCCCATCCCCCACTCTTTTCAATGCTTTCTCTACTTCCGTAATCCAGCCTGACGCCCTCGCATTATCCCAATTTCTCAATTCTTCTTTTAAGCAATTTTTGGGTCACCTATCGTCGTCCATCTTCGGGATCTCTATTATGTACTTTGACGCTTTCCTTCTTGCTTTCACCTCCAGTTTTTGTCTTCCTGTCTCCATTCTCCATTTATACGCCGGCGTGTTTTTTTTCTCAAAGGAGTATCAATAATTCATTACTGTTTTGAATTTTTTGTTTTCGGTAATTTTTTTCAAACGCCTTTTTTTTCAAATTGTGTCCACTCTAGCTCAAAAAGTTTCTAACCTATAATGTTATAAATAGTGATAGTTTCTTGATATGATTATGCTCTACATGAACCTCAATTTGGAGGGTTATATTATTGTTTAGAGTATATTTTTTATATCAAAATAAGTTATAAAATAATGGCAAAAATTATACCCTATTTCAATGTTCAATTCTCAATTTTGTGGTCAGAGTTAGGTTTGTATAGGAGGAAAACATGTTCTTAAGGAGGTACGGTGATGACCACGCTAGTAAACTAAGAGTCTTTTTTTCGCCATAATACCGCTACGTTTTAGACATATGTGTGTGGCCTATATTTCGAGAAATATTTTTTAAGTATTGAATTTCAAGCTACTTATTATTTTTATAATATGAAAACAAACGTAATAATCTACTACTCGACTTCAGTAGTACGCCATATCGTCGACGTTTAGCATCGTTGCATTTTCGATAGCTGTCATCGGTCCCACGCGCTCGGCTTATTTTTGGTAGCCGGTAAACATGGAGAATGAAAATAAGTACTGTAGAAGTTTATCAAGAGAGTAACAGGATTGTACCTGAAGTCCAGTTTAGAGACAAAGGTAGATTCTGTCGGACAAGAATTAGAGAGTGAAAAGATGATATTGCGAATGCAAATGAAAAACGTCGCGTTGACGTTAACCTCAATATCCAATGTCCAATCTGTCCGAAGTCAAAACATATTTCATCGATTGTTATGTTATTTTTCTCTTTCCTAATTTTCACAATATTTCCAGATATAAAAACGAACGTTCATTTTATATGACGGTTTTTCCATGCTGAATTTACATATAAATGCGTTGTATGCATGTCGCCAGAAAGATTGAGATGCCTTAGCTATACATAAAAGAACTTTGAGTAAATATCGACGAAAGGCCTTTTATAATCGATTAAAAAACGTACGGCTTCACACAACCATATTTTTAATTCGCGTTGAAAATATCCGATAGAAGAATCAAATTTGCGCGAGTATCCGGCGTTGCCACACTTCGAGCAAGATGGCTGCGGTTACGTCACGAGACGTCTCTCTCGCCGAATACTTCGGTTTTTCGCGACTTTATTTCTAAATTTATTGCTTATTTCTGCGGTGAGCTTTCCAATTCAAGTTGCCTTATTGATCACAACGAACGAACGAACGCAACCGTCAGTTTTTTTTACGCGTGTCTTGGCTCCAAGTAGCACAAAAAAATCGATATATGAGAGGACAGGCACATTTTGTCGTCTACGTGTGACTAATTGACCAACTTTAACAATTAATAACTCGGAAACTGTACGGTAAATCTCGTGGAAACTCCGCATACGCGTGGACGAAGCTCTCGACAATGTTATTAAAAAAAATCGGGCTTTTATCTTGGACTCGCTCCAATCACCGTACCTCCTTAAAGTAATCTTCTGTAATTATATAGTTTACTGACTTCTCCTGAAAATGGCCTCCGATTGTTTGGGTTTGTTCGGCTTTGTTTGAGCAATTATTTATACCATTATTTATGTAGTTTTATAGTTAAAATTTCAAAAAATGAATTTTAGCGCCATATTTAGGAAAAGTCACTAGAGTATATAATTACGTAATCTTCAAACCGTATTGATATCCGATGAAAACTGTGAGCTCCAGAGTGTACACAAACAGCAAAGTCTAATGGCGACTTTCGATGGGCGACAGGTTCCATATTTTCAGAGGAAATGCTTCGAAAAAAATAAAATATTTCTTTAAAATGTGTATAAAATATTCCGAAAATTTGAATATATTCTATTCATTCATTCCTCGTTGAAAAAATCATGAAAATCACAACAACGAAAAATGTACTCTTAAACTGGTTTCTCGCCTTAAAGCCTTAGGCCACAGTAACGGGTATAAAATCATGTGCGAATTTAACAATTTTTTTTCGTATGATAAAGTGATTCGCTCATAAAATTAATTACACATCTATTTAGTATGAATATCAAACTATTAGAAATTTTGTTTTTTTTGTTTCATGAAACTTCTCGAAATAGCTTTTTTCCAATTAGCGTGACAAATAACTTCAACAATTTTCACTCGATTTACTTCAAATTTAAAAGTTATGTTCTAATTGCATTTCGCAGAGAAGTTCGTACGGAATTTTTGATTAATCGAAAACTTTTCATTTTATGACAAAGTTAGGCGTAATTCTATTTATAAATACGAATACGAATTAATTCACATCGTGATTTTCCTGTGAATATAAATACAAATTTATTCGTACTCCACTTATTGTAAATACGAATACAAATACAATTGTATTGAATTCACAAATATTCTGAACATACAAATACTCTGACAGAAAAAAATGTGAATATTTACAAGAAATCTTGTGAATTAAAAAAAAAATTAACATCAAAATCTGTGAATGCAAATGTATTCACAAAAAATTGTAAATACAAAAAAATTCACAAAATAAGTTGTGAATTTTCGCGTATTTAAGACAAATTAAAATCAAATTCACAATGATTAGATTAAAATTTACACCAAACGTGAGTTCTTACGTATTTTGAGAGAAAACATTGCGTCGAGGCAAATAAATTTTTGCAACAAAAGTTGTGAGTTTCAAATATAACATTATAAGTATGAAAAAATTCACAAAATGAGTTGTGAATTTCCGCAAGTGGGAGAAAATTAAAATCGAATTCACGACAATTATATTAAAATTTACACCACAAGTGAGTTCTTACGTATTTTGACAGAAAATATTGTGTTGAGGCAAAGAAATTTTCGCACAAAAAGTTTTGTGCAAAAATTTCTTTGCCTTGAGGCAAAGTTTTCTCTCAAAATACGTACGAACTCACTTTTGGTGTAAATTTTAATCTAATTATTATGAATTTGATTTTAATTTGTCTTAAATACGAAAAAATTGCCAACTTATTTTGTGAATTTGTTTGTATTTACAATTTTTTGTGAATATTCACTATTTTTCTGTGAATTTATTTGTATGTTCAGAATATTTGTGAATACAATTGTATTTGTATGCATGCACGTGAATACAAATGAATGAAGTATGAATAAATTTATATTTATATTCACATGAAAATCACGATGTGAATAAATTCGTACTACCTCTCTAAGAGAGCCCTCGCTAAGAGAGAATTTCCCCGCCGTTCCGCTTGAGCGCATTTTATGGCTTCCCCCACCTAGCTCGAGCTGTCCAGTGTATCCGAGGCCTCTCGAGTTTGTCGCGGACAACTCGATAAGAGATCGCGAGCGATTTCAGAAAATCGCACGTCGCACGATTGTCAAATGGATAATATTCCTTTGTATAATAATATATACGTTTAAGCCGTAAAGTCGGAGAAAAAAACATGCACCATAATTAAATTTCAAGTAGTAAATTAATGCAAGTAAAATATATTTTAATAGACATTAACACAGCATAGAATATTATTGATACTGATAAAAATTATCGAGGCTACATTATACTAGAGATATGTTTATGAGTAGTAGTAATAAATGCAAATATCGTACAGCATATACAATATGTATGTATCATAACATATATATAATACTATACATCAGAGTTATTTATACATATATATACATTGTATATTTCAACTTGAAGTATATACACAAGATAAATTGATAGTTACATTTTTTTTGTACACTATATATGTTCGAGTTTCGATAACGAATATACTACGTATATTTTTGCGAACAATAAGATAATTCAACAATTATTGAAAGTCTTACAAATGTTTCCTTCATATGTGTTATAATATTGCAACAACAAAATATACCAAACAGCAGAATAAAAAAAACGCGAAGAAAAAGAAAGATTTACACATCAATATTCAATGAGATATACTTACGCATGAAACGACGAAACGCCAGTACACTTTCCGCAACTCGTTTACAGTTTTCTCAACACTTTCGTTCGCGCTCTCTTATCGAGTTCGAGTGGAGAAACACATACACGCTACCACATGCGCGATTTTCGAGCGCGCTAACCTAGCGGTGGGGGAAGGCTTCGGCGACGAATTTCTCGAGAATTTCTTCCCCTAACCGCCCTAGACCGCTCTCTTAGAGAGGTAGTACTGTATTTATAAATAGAATTACGCCCAACTCTGTTTTATGAGCAGTCTATGAGCAGTTATAACGAAATTTTTGACTGAAAATTCATTTCTCAAGTTTAAATTCCGCACGTACGGAGCGCCTGAAAAAAAGATAACAAAAGAAAATATTAGTAGTCGGCCATTTTGTACATCGAAAAAAAAAATTCCAACATCTTGATATTCATCCTAAATAGATGTGTAATTAATTTTATGAGTGAATCACTGTTTCATACGAAAAAAAAATTATTAAAATTGCACATGATTTTACACCCGCGACTGTGGCCTAAGGCTTTAATGTTTGTTTTCGACAATCCAAATAAACAAACCCACGTGTTCCAAACACTAAGGATGCAATTTTTGTGAAAAAAGAATCGAATTTTGGATCGTCATGAACGGTAGCCTGTCCTTAACGCTACGAATTGTGTTGCGCAGCTCCGCGACTGCGAGCTCGGGGCGATCGTCAATCGTGATCTTTCCCGGCGGATACGCACCGTCAACGGTCTCACCGCGCACAAGCAGATCGTTCGGCACGACATCAAGCTGAGCGCCAAGATCGTTCACAATTTGGACAACAGAATCGGCCTGTGGAACATGGAGAAGAAGCCAGACGAGAAGGACGCGGAAGCCAACAAGAACGCCAAAACGAGCCACAGCACGAACGAGGCCGAGCAAGCTGTGAGAACTTTTCACCGGTCGAAAAACTCGTCTAATTGACGTTTACTTCTAGCCACGGGGCTAATTTTACGTTTGTACCTTTGCCGCACAGGCTTTCGGTCTTTCCTCGAAGAATCCGGTACTGAAGAACATCACCGATTACCTCATCGAGGAAGCGTCCGCCGAGGAGGAGGAGCTCCTCGGCATGTCCGGGGACCACGAGGAGGGACAAGTCGGCGGCGACGGCGACGGCCCCATCGAAAGAGACCCCACCCTTATCAAGGTAATTTTATGCTGCGAATATATGCCACCGGTAAAAATGTACCTGCTCTTTGGAAATTTTTCATCGGGACGAAAAACTGATCGGCTGAAAAACGCGCGAACCGATCGAGGTCATATTTAAAGACTCACAAGGAACATCCCTCAGGTGACACCCTTCGATTTTGTTGAAATTTGGATATGTTATAAAGCACCGAAAAGTAAGCGATACGTATTTTTTGTTTATCGGCGGGAAAACGGATTTAAGGGCTGAAACGCACCCTCAAAAATGGGGATGTTTTTCGTCGATAACGTTTTAAGGCGTTACCCCCACTTGTAGCGCAAAAAAGGCCTTTTTTCATGGATTTTTTAAAAGAAAACTACAAAACTTTTTTAATCAGTCAATATACCATCTTAAAGAACACATCTTGAAGAACTTTCAATAATTTTTTTATTGAAAAATATTACATTGTTTTACTTGTGGCAATATTACATGTGGCAAATGGCCGTCAATGAAATAATGTTTTTATATACACGGTTTGCGGTGACCAACATTGCGGCGAAGTGGATCATCTGAAAAAAAAAATGCAGATGGATTTAGTCAAATATAAGTATAAATTAGTCTTTAATCGAAGGATTTTAAAAAATATTCATTTTTCACAAAATGGCGGACAGTCAAAGTTAATGGTTCGATTTTAACGA
Source organism: Ophion obscuratus (assembly GCA_964007375.1). NCBI lineage: Eukaryota > Metazoa > Arthropoda > Insecta > Hymenoptera > Ichneumonidae > Ophion > Ophion obscuratus. The sequence continues at coordinate 19,352,045 of OZ023319.1, read as the reverse complement.
AAAAAACGGCCGTTTTTTGGCTATAAAACGGCCATTTTTTTCGAAAAAAAAAATCTAACGATTAAAGACTACATTTTTATGTACACAAAAACCCTGCAAAATTTCAAGAAGATCGGTTCATTAGTGTTCGAGTAATCTTGGTCACCGACTTCAGAAATGCCACTTTGAGAAAAACGCGTTTAAATTTTCAATTTCCGGTCGTTTACACAACGGATTTTTCTCTTTCAACGCTCATACCTCAGTCAATTTTGTTCGGATCGACTTGAAATTTTCAGGACATATTCTCAGATACTTATACTTCAAAAAATGCAATAAAAAAAATCGATTTTTTCAAAATCGCAAGTGGGGGTAACACCTTAAGGGTACGAGATATTAAAAAATTTCAAATTGCAACAATGTTTATTTCTTTGTGCACTATACATTGGAGATGGGAACGATAACGTTATCGACGAAAAACAAAAAACACCCCTATTTTTGAGGGTTCGTTTCACCCCTTAGAACCGTTTTTCCGCCGATAAAAAATAACGTATCGCTTACTTTTCGGTGCTTTATAACATATCCGAATTTCAACAAAATCGAAGGGTGTCACCTGAGGGATGTTGTCAGAAACAAGAGGACGGGGGCTTTTATTTTATAAGATTGTTTTACAGGACGGTGAAAATATTTTTGCAATTTTTCTACTCAAATCGTGTGTCATTTTTTTTGTGAAACGGGAATAATTCATTTCTTAGAGCGATTCGAAGGGCGGAGATTTACCTTTGGTTTGCCTGTAAAAAATTGTCGCTCGGACTTTTCGCCGGCGAAGTTATTTACTCTTGTAAAGTAGTTACGGTTACGAAAGGGTTTTGAAATATTCGGGAGGAAAAAAGTTCGATAAAAAAGAATGTCACGGATTGGAGTTTGAAAATGAGTATTTTAGAAATTTTGCTTTTACGAAGGCTTACGATCGACGAGCGCGAAAAGTGCGTCAGTGTTTTCCGCCGTTAGAGTGCGGGGTAATCGTCCTTGGGAGACGCGATATCCTTAAAATTAACTCAGTTCCTTAAATAAAATCAATTAAACCAATGTAATAAATTTAATTAATGAAATGATGAGAATTATTAAAACTAATTAATCGAATGACATTTTAAAAGATGAAATAAACTTAAATGAGATTTTTCCGACTCACAGGTACTAGATCGGTTAGTGTTGTACCTGCGGATAGTCCATTCGGTCGATTACTACAATCATTGCGAGTATCCGAACGAGGACGAGATGCCGAATCGTTGTGGAATAATGCACGTGAGGGGGCCCCAGCCAACGGCCAAAATATCATCGACCGAGCTCTCCGAGTATTGCCGTAACTTCGAGAGCAAGATGGCCGCGTTCCTCGCCCCGGTCGCCACAGTATCGACCGAAGAGTTCGACAGCCTGGGAGCTAAAAACGCCGAAGCGTATCCTTTTTTCTTTCTCTTCACAAAACGACCGATTTTTCTTCCGTCCGCGATCGATCGTAAACAAAAAATCGGCAAGCTTCGACTTTATTTATCGTTAGTTTTATCCTTAATTGCAATGAAACAACAGGGAGGTCGAGAAATTCGTGCAAGCCAATACCCAGGAGCTCGCCAAGGACAAATGGCTGTGTCCGTTGAGCGGCAAAAAGTTCAAGGGGCCGGACTTTATTCGCAAACACATCTTCAACAAACACGCGGAAAAGGTGGCCGAGGTAAAGGCCGAAGCGGAGTACTTCAACAATTATTTGAAGGATCCGAAGAGACCCCAACTGTCGGAGCATCCTGGGAACAAGACGCCGGTTCGGGAAGGACCCCGCGAGGGTTTCGCGCCTTATCCTCCAGCGGGGTAAAGCTCTTTTTCCGACCTTCAACGTGACGCAACGCTCCCATTAACACTCCAAGCCCATCTCAAATCCAACTGTTTTGCGAAGAAGTCGACATTTTCGGGAGGGCAAACCTTTTAGAGTCTGTAGAATCGATGGGGATGCGCGCGGGCTATGAAACTCGGCCCTTTCTCCAAAAACTCGAACACCTTGGAATATAATTGATTACGTTTCACTGACGACTGGCTGTGAGTGTCGTATAACCTTAAAGGGGAAGATACCTTTAGGCGAGGAAGAAATTGCTGATTTTCAATTTTTTTTTGTCAAAGGAAAGTTTTCTTCACCATTTTTGACACTCTAGGTATGTTTTGTTACTACTTTTGGCCGTTACGTGGTTTTTTTTATTAATCTTTAAAAATGGCGGAGTTATGGCACGGTCTTCTAAACGGGTTGCGGCGGATAGCGTGACATGTAGCGTCAGCGGGATTAAGGGGTAACACCATTCTAGCGGCTGAAAAGAAGGCCTAATTTTGATGATTTCTTTGGGAGTATCTTTTATCCCCAAAAAATGGGATAAAAGATTGACGATTTCGGAGTATCCAAAGAAATGGTACAAAAGTTTGACGATCCTTCAACTTTGACGATTTTTTTTGGGAGTATCTTTTATCCCAAAAAGATGGGAATTCTTATTAGAGGGATTAATCAGCATATATTTAAGTATAGAATGTTTTTTTAATTATCATTTTCAATTAATATCATTGTCAATCTTCGAAATGATCTTTTTGAAAAAAAAAACACCTCCAGTAGCGGACATATTTCTCGCGAAATATAAGATCAGGAACAAAAAACCAAAGTAAATTTTAATCTATATACTATTGGCTCTAGAATTACGTAGGGATTTTTTGTTTAATCAGATTTTGTAAAAATGATTCAATTAGGACAAAAAATCGATTATTTCCTAAAATAATAAGCAGTAGTTTGGTTTTTAAATAAAAAGTTTACACTGAGTCGAAAAACCTCTACGTACTTCTATAAAGGAGGTAATTGTGAAGATAGTGTCAACATTTCAAACTGATCCATGCAACCGGGTTGACGTAACGTATTCGCTAAGATTGAAAAAAGTGGTTTCGGAAAAAAAAACGTGTTTTTATGATGTGAAAGCATTGTTTAAGCAATTGAAATGAAAAACGATTGTTTCAATATCCCAGCGTGGCGTTATCCCTTAATCTGAAAAAAAAACCAACGACGAATTTTCTTTCATTAGCATTCACACGCAGAATATGAACCAAAAGAAGTGAGAAATGTTGTAAATCGATGAAATGGTATGCTTTGGAATTAAAAGATTGAATTTTCCGAAAAACTACATTTTGCACTAAAAAAAAAACTTTTAAAAAATGTTCAACAACATTCGAGGATCTGGCGAACAGAACCGGACTTGTCCACACTACGTCAAATTTTCTTTATTATCTTGTTTTATTCTTTTGTGCCTAAAAACTGCTTTTTCGCTTGAAAAGCAATTTTTAACAAATTTCGAAGTGTTAAGGGCCGGATTTGATTTAAAATATTTCGGAAGCTAATAAAAGTGTGCTTGAAAAACACGAAAACTAAAAATTAACAAAATTTGACGCAGTGCGGACAAGTCCGGTTTTGTTCGCCAGCTACTCATTTAGGGTCATGTTTTGAACAATGAGGTTAGAGAGATTTATACTCAATTTCATGAGAATCGGTCGATTAGTTTTTCAGCTACACGTCGTGCCAGATTTAAAGATGCTGTTTAGAGGACCGTGCCATACCTTCGCCATTTATAAAGATTAATAAATAACCAAAATACCGTGTAACAGCCAGAAGTAGTAATTAAACATACCCTAAGTCTCAAAAGTAGAGAAAACATGTTTCCTTAAAAAAAATCATGAAAATTAGCACATTTTTTCCTCGCTTAAAGGCATTCATGGACATGTGTCCCACACATGACAGTCATATTTTTCGATGGTCAACTCGAAGGTAACCTCTGGGCGGACGTTTGGTACCTTTTAGACGACTTTCGGACAACTTTTTGAAAATTTCTACTTGGGTTCTTTGTGAGAATTTATCAAAAATGGCGGCAACAGCTTCACGCAAACTGTTTTCAGTTAATTTGAGGAACCTTAATTCTAATAAAATAACTTCTTCAACATAGGATCCGAGTTAGGGGATTTCTTTTAAGGGGAAATAAAATAATTAGAACAAAAGTGTTCCCGTTTCATCTCTTCATGGCTACTATTTTCTATCAGACCGTAATCTTCATCACTATCACTTCCATTGTTAATTACGTTAAACAACTCGTCGATAATTTGAAAACCAACCAAAGCATCTGCTGCGTCCGCCATCTTGATGGCGAGTCCCGCTCGGAGAGTGGCACGATTCTCCGCACTTAACATTCACTTCATTATTTTCGAAATTCTCCACATTATGGGTACAACTCTTCGAGTATACGCCAAAATTTCCGCCGATTGCCGTACAACGTTAAGGGGCTATACCACTGTGAAAGCTGAAAATTTGGGTGATTTTCGTGAAATTTTTGGAAGAAAACTACTCAATCAAATGTTTCGGAAAATTAATAATATATTTGGCTATATTTGACCTATATTGCATAATTTTTTCATAGAAAATATTGAGATCCAAGCGACTTATGCGCTGCCTTCGGAGGCGCGAAAAAAAGTTCCTCCACTGCTGACATGATTGCGGCCGATTGAGTAGCTGAAACCGAAAAGGGAAAAAATGTCGTTAAACTGTAAGGTACTTCCTGTACAATGACTTAGAATTTTCGAAAAATATCAAAATCTAACAAAATGGCGTAGTTATGAAAAAAGTCTGTTTTCTTGCCTATAAAATGGTCTTTTTTTTCAATGCCAAATCGTCAATTTTCATCCAATCAAAAATATCCTACGTCATTGTAGAGTAAATATATTGAAGAGTACTCAGTTCAAATTTCAATTCAATCGGATAATTGCTCTTTGGGTTACAATGTCAGCAAATTTGAAAAATCTAATTTCGAGAAAAACGCGTTTAAAGATTTACCATCGATTTTTGCAAGATAAAATGATTCGAGATACGGCCTTGAAATGTTTACAGGATATTCCTGAAAGTATAAACTGTCGAAATAGGCAACAAAAATCGATTTTTTGAAAGTGTCTCACTGGTATAGCCCCCTAAACCCAAACATCAACGTACTCGGCTCGTCCTTCACTCAAAAACGACCACAATTACACACAAAAAAAACAACAATATGTCCCGAACCTTTGTCAAACCGGGGCTATGCTGTAATGCTTGTAATTAGTCGCAATCATTTCAGTTTCGGTGCTTACGGCGGTGGATACGGCGGCGGACGAGGTGGAGGTTACGGTGGTGGTGGATACGGCGGCGGTTTCGGCGGAGGATTCGGAATGCCGCGACCCTCTCGCGGTGGCTTCAACAGAGGACGGTAAGATTCGTATACAATCGACACGGTAAATCATTTTCCCTGCGCAATCCAAACCTCATGAGGATCCCTTAGTCACGGCGAACCCCTTACAGTCATGCCGGTCGCGCGTCTCCCTCTCCCTTTCCAGCTCTATTTTAGCCCTTCCGTTAAGGGGGAATATACCTTTGTGAGGGCAAAATAAAGGGTCATTTTTGACAATTTATTTAAGAGAAACAAAACAATATTTTTATATTAGGTGTGCAACTTAATTCGGTCCGTTTTTTCGCTTAAAATATGCACTTATTTCAATGATAAAATGAATTAATACATTAATCACAATATTGTCCATCGCTAGCCACTACTTTTTCCCATTTTTCTGGCAATTTATGAATTCCGTAGCGGAAGAAGCGTTCATCTTTTGAAGCCAAGAATGAATCGAGCCAATTTTTCATACCCTGTAGTGACGTGAAGCGTATTCCAGTCAAAGCGTTCCGCATCGATCGAAACAAATGGTAGTCGGATTGGGCAAGGTCTGGGCTATAAGGCGGGTGAGCCAGAATTGCCCACCCGCTATTTTCCAAATAGTTTTTAACCACAATAGCAACGTGAGACCGAGCGTTGTCACGTTGAATGATTATGGACTCGTGTCTGGTCGCAAATTCTGGACGTTTTTCGGCTATAGCTCGCTTTAAACGGATCAATTGTTGCCTGTAGAAGTCTGCCGTGATAGTTTGACCAGGTTTTAGTATCTCATAGTGGATCACACCCTTCTGATCCCACCAAATACAGAGCATAACAGAGCGAACGCTCTTTGTCCTTAACACTAAAATCACCACTTTAAAACCGTCGAATCCATTCTCTGCAAGATTTATCCGACGGTGCAGATTCGCTATAAACTTTCACAAGCATTCGGTGGGCTTCACCTGCACTTTTCTTCCAATTGAAACAGAAAATCAACATTTGCCGCAAATGGTGCTTATTTGGAACGAAATTCGACATTTTCACCGCAGTAAAAATTAGACTTGATGCGCAAAACTCAAAGGTCTGTAAACGATATTTGGTTAAGAGGGAATGATACCTTATCGCGGTCGGTATGGTAGAACAATTATAGATTCCCAAAAATCTCGAAAACGGCTCTTCAGATCCCGTCGAAACTTTGCCACACGACGTCAAATAGATAGACGAACAGCTGTCTTCCCCTCAAATTTTCTGAATTTGAGAAAAAAAAAACTAGATTTGCTTATGATAAGCCAATCTACATTTTTTTTCTCAAATTCAGAAAATTTGAGGGACAGACAGCTGTTCGTCTATGCATTTGACGTCATTTGGCAAAGTTTCGACGGGATCTGAAGAGCCGTTTTCGAGATTTTTGGGAATCTATAATTGTTCTACCATACCGACCGCGATGAGGTATCATTCCCTCTTAAGAGATGTTGATACTTCACGATACAGCAAAAATCAGCTGTTGCCGTCAACCATTTATAGCACGTAGAGCCATCTTTTGAAAACGGAACGAACTGAGCTGTACACCTCATACATGTTAGTACAAGTCTTAAAGTAAAAGAAATGTTTTTTTTTACAATTATTTTTAAACAAAATGGCGGCGCAGGAGTCGATGAAAGAAAACTCTTTTTTCATAGTCCTCTACGGGCGTATTCGCACAGGTAATAATTTTCAAGCTGGAACAAAAAACGAAAAATATTTTGATTGTAGATAAAAAAAACTAGTCCAGTACGTAGGGGTTTTTCAAAATATTGATTTAAAAAAATGCCGTTACAATAAAGAAGAAAAAATCGCAAAAAATTGGTCGAATATCGATCATGAAATTTTTAAATTTCAACTTATCGAAAAAATCCTACGTACTAGACTAGAAAATGTTGTCGAGAAGCTACGTTAAAATTTCAAGTCAATCGATTGAAAGCTCGAGGTGCTACGCATACGCCGTGTCTAAAAACGTAGTTTCCAGAAAAACGTGTTTAAAGTTTTACGTAATGCAAAATCATGGAAATTTCGTGTTTACCTTTAATCGGCGATGTCTGGACCATACAATTGTCCTTCTAATTCAACATTTTTGGATAGTTCAGGGACCTTTTAAGGCAATTAAAAAAAGCAAAAAAAAATGTACAAAGGTATATTCCCCCTTAAGAAATCTGAAATAATTAATTTTTTCTCGAAGAAGTCCGGAAATACTTTTACGAAAAGTTATTGCCGTTGTAAAATATTCAGTTACGGATGAAAATAAGAAAAATGCATTTCCATTTGAAAATCTTATCACGTTAAAATTCAACAATTATCGATGATTAGTTAGCAGACTGATCGAAATTGCGGTTTAATTCAATATTGCAATTACGTGCGTACGTAACGACCTACGAAATTCTGGCTTATACGCCTTTCCACGCGCAGTGAATTAGTTTTTTTTTAATCTTCCAATTCGCGTCTGGCCGCGGAAGAAACGCAGCAGCTTTTTCCGAGTAACGAGCCGACAAAAATTAATTCGAGTCTCGTCTTCCACTCATCATATGTATCTCTGTATATGTTTTCCTTATTTATCGTGTCTTTGTTCCCTTCCCGCAATAACGAGAAAACAAAAACGGGTCAAGCACACTCAGTACGTGGTGTATATAATTTTTCCAGGGCCGCTCCAGCTTCAACGACGAGGTCTATTATAAGTTATAACGATTTGGACCATCTAGACGTGCCGACCTTCTGATTTTGTTACGTTATAACTTGACAAGCCACGTAGATGCACAGCGGTCAATTGTTTTTCATTGTTTCTTTTTTTTTTCAAACCAACGAGTATCTCGCAGTCTCTCGCGCTTCCGGGTACGAAAATTGAAAACGCGTGGCCCGTGGTGCAGGAGAGTCTTGGGATCCTCGTTCGTAATCGTTGATAATATCGCTATACGCGAGAGAATATTTTCACTCTCACACGCCACTGAAATACCAAAAACTGTGCGTAGTTTTTGTTTTTTAAAACCTGACGATTTCTGAAGAAAAACAATTCCGAATTATGACGATAAAAAATTAACGGATATGCGTCTGTAAAAATTGAGAGAACAAATAATTAGTGCCTTGATACTAGCAAAGAGAACAAAAGAATAAATATATTTGTCGGTTATGTTGCTCAGTTTATTTTTCATCCACTCCCATCCTCGTCCAATGTGTCGCCCAGGTAGTTTTGGCACCCAACTGACCACGTGATTACTTTGACGTTTGTCAAGCTTCTCCGGAGCTTATCCAACTTTCCCACTCCTCTCCTCGGTCTGCTTTTCTCAGACGCATGACAATCCGCGTCCAATTGTCATTTTTTTTTTTTAACAATATTAGAATAGCGAGAAACTCATCGCGTAATCCAAACGAAAATAATCGCAATGTCTTTAACGTTGTTTCAATTTTTGTGAAATTTGCAGTGGGGGAGGTGGTGAATTCCGGCCGATCATTCATTATCGAGATCTCGACGCGCCTCGCGAGCCAGACGAATTTTTGTAAAAATCAACCGTTGTATGTAGCTTAGGGGATGGCAACGAGAGGCACGGAGAGAGCTGACCGAGTCTCGCCGACTTCCACAAAATCATCGCTGAATCGTAAAATTGAAAGAAGAGACGCACGATTCGCGATACCGATAAACCGATAAGAAGAATAGTGACAAAAGTTTTATCCTCAAAATGCCTATGCGTGTTACTGTGTGCGTGTATATACAGAAACTACGATTATTTTTCAGTAATTGAAGGAAGACGAAATATTGTGCATTGTGATGAATCTTTTTCAAGTGCGAACGTATCGCGCGAAGCGATCAAACAATTCGGACGGCTCGTTCGTCGCGTACGAGCCAATGACCAATTTGTGCTATTGTAAGCGAGCGCAATAACTGATTAGCCAATGAACAATTGGAGCGTCGGGTGATCATGAGACGCGGGATTAGTGTCGAATAATTTTAGCTGAAGAATTTTCAGTGAACAAGACAAGTTTCTACGAGTATCTCCCGATTTATATGGACATTGTAATATCCGTGAAATATAACTATATTATAGTTGGCCACTTTTACTTGTGATTGAGCATGTTCGTACCTTCTGAAGAAGAATTGAAAATACGGAGACTGCAATACGAGAGGAGTTCGAGATCCGAATTCTGATCCTTTGAGGAATACCAATGTATCTTTTATTATTCAGGGTGAAAGTACGATTTTTTCGGCAGGATGCTAACCTCTAAAATTGTATGTAAAAAGTAATTACTACTGTAATTTCCAACTCGCAATGATGTTGAAAAATATTTCTAAGCCGGGAAATATGCATAGTTTTAATTTTTGCAATTGAATATAAATACATTGAATATTTATTCGAGAAAAAGTCATCGGTAGCTCAAAATTCACATGTTTTTCGAGTATCATCAATGAACGAAGTAGAGAAGCCACTTAATTTTTCGACACGACATTCCTAACATTAACGACGATTTCCTCGATTGTTAAATTTAAATCTCAATATTATTTTGGGCCCTACCGCCTTACCAGTGTTTACAGGGTGTCATGTGTATTACCAAATGGATGACGGTCCAACTCGAACATTAAAAATCTTCGAAACTATATTGTCGAACTGATTGACTTTTAGACGGTTAAGGGGTTATGCCTGATTGTAAAAGTCGAAAAATTACTTATTTCAAAACCTCATTTTGATAGTATATCATCTAAAGTTTCTCTGACAACTTCAAGGTGATCGGAGCAAAATTGACAGATTTACAGGCTGTTGCCGTCCGTCGGAACGCTCGGAGCGTCGTTCGAAAATTAGAGGTAATCCTATCGCTTTACACTAATCATACCACTGATCATACTTGAGACTACAATTCATATTTTTAACATATGCAAAAAAAATCATTGGCAATGACGAAAATTTTCCATGTGTCAACTGTTGATGGAATGTTCACGTTTAATTAGAAAAATGAAAAAATAGTTATTCCAACGATTCGTGCAGTATATCTAAGTTTGATATTTGGCAACATTGGTTCTATCTTCGTCTCTTTTTACTCAAACAGACTTTTTACTCAAAATCCAATGCCACAAGTTCAAATTAAACTCGATATTACATAAAAATTAGGTCAATAAGCGTAATTTTTTCTAAGAGCATTGGGTTACTACAAGTGTTAAGTATGTCAATCTGATTATTTTTAAGAATTTGACGGATTCCCACTATTATATACACTTTTGTAGCTACCGGAAATTGGGTTTTTGCATGTCATCTCGGAATTCCATGACAAAAATAAGCAATTTTAATATTTTTTACTCTGTAATTAGGTCGATAACCAACCCTGACATTTAACAGAGACGATTATTAATATATTCAGTAAAGCTCATAGAAAAATGTAAATCTTATGGATTAAAGCCTGGCGATATGATTACCTTAAACGCTTTTTTCTCGAAAGTATCTTTTCATAGTCGGTGAGCAAAATATCTCAAAAACTATTGCATCGATATGTTTGAAATTTGTACGGCTCTTTCTAGATGTAAATATACAGTATATGATGGAAGAATTTCTTTTCCAATGTATACTTTCGATTTGATGAACGAAAAAACGTCAATTTTTTTCACAAAAATAGACTCATTTTCAATACGCGCCATTTTGTTTTCATTTGATATTTCGAAGATTCCTTCGATACATCATAGGATAAACTCATATACTAACGAAATCTGTTTGATTTTTTGATATTTGATAACCTGGTTTAGAAGGGCATCTCGAAGGACGGCTGTAAATCGATTATAATTAAGTATTTGCACACAACAAAATTACAATGTTTTTCAGATGATACTTTTTCAAGTACCTAATTTTTGTAGATTTTTATCGGGATTTTCGATTGAAAAAAATCCCGAAAATGGGCTGTCTTCGACTGTTACAACTAGGTATGACCCGTTAATGCACCATAAATTAACGTAGTACAATCAAAAAATGATGTGAGACGGAAAGTATTTAAATTCAGTTCTAATGTTGTCCAGGGTATCGTGCATACGTTTTAAAAACTTGGAATACATTGACCATGCCGTTATCGAGATAGTTGCTCGTGAAATTGGCATCTGTAACACGCACTGCATAGGAGAAGGGCCGAAAAATATCATGTTTCTGTTGATAAAGAACAAATTACGAGAAAGCAGCTAATAAAAAACGGTGGAATGGTAGATGAATGTTTTACGGCTAATATGACAAAAAAATTATCACTTTCAACCATAAACTTTTCAATTTACGAGTGCCCAAAGTATGAAATACGTGATTAAACGTGATCGGCCGAATGAGTTGATGAGGACGAGTTGGCAATGCTGCGAACGATGCGCGTTTCATGGACTCCTTTTTCAAAAACGTTAATCTTTACAAATCGTCCTTTATGGAGCAGCCGAATTTTAATGTTTCGAAATTAAAGATAGGGCCCGCTTGAAATTCCGAACTTTGAATGGTCAGAACGCTCAAAATTCCGAAAGAAAAGTGCCCCAAAAGATCTAAACTCCGAAAGAATTTTACACGAAAGACCAAAACTCCGAAAATCTTAACACCGTCAAAATAATTCGGCTGTGGAAGTTTTAAAAGTTCCAAAATTTTTAGTAAATCGACGAATTATTTCAAGATTTTCTTTTTTATTAAGAATTGATTTTGCGTCAATTTTGATATTTGTCTAGACAATGTTATACGTTCTACATCATTTACAGTCAACTGTGTAGACTTTTGCTGGCATGATCTTGACATGAGGGCCAGATTGAAATTCCGAACATTGAATGCGCCGACGGTTTAAAATTCCTAATTTTAATGTTCCGAAATTACAAGGTTCGTCAAGATTATGCCAGCGAAAGTCTACACAGTTGACTGTAAATGATGTAGAACGTATAGCATTGTTTAGACAACTTTCAAAATTGACGTAAAGTCACTTCTTAATAAATAAAAAAATTCGTGAAATAATTCGTTGATATATTGAAATTTTGAAACTTTAAAAACTTCCATAGCCGAATTATTTTGACGGTGTTCAGATTTTCGGAGTTTTGGTCTTTCGTGGAAAATTCTTCCGGGATAGTATATTTTCGGAGTTTTGAGCGTTCTGATCATTGAACGTTCGGAATTTGAACGCAGCCCCATTCAGATTTTCGGAGTTTTGGTCTTTCGGGTAAAATTCTTTCAGAGTTTCGAGCGTTCTGATAATTCAAAGTTCGGAATTTCAATCCGACTCCATTTGAGCGAATAGTAAATCTTTAGATAAGTGACTTATCCGAATAATTTCGAGTTTTTCAAAAACCCCAACCATCCCAATATGGGCGTCGTAATGTTCAAAAATTCCCTATTTTATCACGTGTTTCCGCGACCTTCAAAACTCCTTAACTATTCATAGGAGAGGGGGGGATTCAGCTTCCCCTGACTGAATATCAACTATAACCCAATGAGAAAAAAGCAACAAAAAATGTCAGGCTCATTTTTCGAAAAAGCCACTTATCTAAAGAATTAGCGGGTAAGGGCTTGATTGTGTTCGCCAGCGATGTTGCCACCTGTAGGGATCGCGTGTTCGGATGTAAGTACGCGAGCAGGCGTATACACAAACTTCCCAAGTGTTGGCATATGCCTCGGCCAAGCCCTGCCAAAATTTTCCTACCACAGACAAGAAAATTGCTCTAAAACTTATCGTCATCGAACTTATCATGTTATTTTAAAAACTTTTAAATAGTATGATATTCTGCGTATAAAATGACCTGACATTTTTATTTATTTATAGAACGTCTTATTTTTTTTTTTTGAAAAGTACGAATGTTTTTATTTCAATATAAGGTACAAACATGGAGGTTATGTGTGGAACCGATATTCGATAAATGGCTGCCTCGTCCCTGTTTGCAAACGTTCACTCCTTTGACGAAATTTTCAACAGCATTTTTACATATTTGCGGACTAATTTCATGAAACTTCGTCTGCAATAACTATGCAGTAACAATGCAGCACATAACAATTTCTGTGCTGCTCGATCGTGTTGACTTCCTGATGTCAATTGTCAGAGATTAGTACTCTGTGTTCGCCACGAAAAAAAATGGCGCGCAATGTAAAATGTCAGGTCATTTTGAGATACTCTTTACGTAGTTTGGCAGTAATAGAAAACATACGTTCAACTTCTCCAGTGGTAGGCCACAGTAACGGCTATAAAATCATGTGCGAATTTAACAATTTGTTTTCGTATGAAAAAGTGATTCACTCATAAAATTAATTGCACATATATTTTCATTCTATGTACAAAATGGCCGACTACTAATATTTTCTTTGGTTATCTTTTTTTAGGCGCTCCGCGGCGTGACATTTAGCATCCACAATCTTTGACCTAGAATAAAAAACAAAAATTTTCGTCAATCTACATTCGAATACCTAGAGAAGTACGTACGGAATTTAAGAAATATTGTTTTATTAAAAAATTGTAGGTATTTAAATGAATTTTCAGTGAAAAATTTCGTATAAAACTGCTCATAAAATGAAAAGTTTTCGATTAATCAGAAATTCCGTACGTACTTCTCTGCGAAATGCAATTAGGAACATAACTTTTAAATTTGAAGTAAATCGAGTGAAAATTGTCGAAGTCATTTGTCACGCCAATTGGAAAAAAGCTGTTACGAGAAAATCGCGTTTAAAGTTTTACGTACTCTATGGCCGTGCCAGAGGTGGGCTTACGTTATACGCTCAAAGTCGATGAAAAAACATTTTCATGCTATAAATCGAATAGTAACTTATTCTTATCATGATAAATCACCGTCTTAGCGGAAAAAATCGATTTTTTGAAAAATTCTACTGTGGCCTTACCCCTTAGATGAGCAATGGTCACGAAAAAGTAACGAATTTACATTACTTTTTCGTGACTATTGTTCATTTAAAAACTTAGACGTATGTTTTCTTCTCAATGGGACTGTCTCGCACGTACTCCCTTGATCTCTCGCCGATATAAATAACAATCGAATCTGAATGATTCGATTTTAGTATCGAAAATAAAGATATCGAATTTATCATCCAAGGGTTAAACAGAGGCATTGCTGGAGCTCACGTGCATTCTCATATTTATTGTTCGCAATGATCATATATATATATAATAATAATAATGTCCTAGCTATACGTATACAATAGAAACGTGTCTATACAATTATTTGCATGGCTCCTAGTCGCCGCGCGCCATGAGACTTCTCTCGTCTCCGTCGTCGTCCATTTACGAGACGCATCGTTGATAATACTTTTGTCAAGTTGTCGTCGCGACGATAAAATTACGCGGCGATTTTCTTGTAAATACGATCTCGGCAGTGTTGCTCGTCGCTGCCGTCGCCGCAGTCGTCGATACCGTTGCACTTTGTTGCTTTGGTGATGCATCTGCCGTTTCTGAGAACAAGAAGGCAAGTGGATTAGAATATTGGCAAGGGGCAACGAAGACTCACGGGTCTGGAAACTCGGGCCCATTTTGTTGATGGTTTTAGTTCGCGCTGTCGCCGCAACGCGTCGCTGTGAGCATTTTCAAAAATTCATCAACCTCCATTTTACTCAACTGGACCGCTTCAATCTCCTCAATAAATCCAGAATCAGGTTTAGCCTGATTTTTTATGGGTACGTCGTTATCGTTATCTTCTTCAGTTTTATTCGTATCGCGCAATTGGATGAATGGAAAAAGAAAGAGCGTGAGGTGTCCGAAGATTGAGGGGTTAGGCTACTGTGAAAATGACAAACACTCGTTCGTTGCTTGAGGCGACTTAAGGGGCGGGTCCACTGTGAACATTTCACAAAATCTAAAGCAAGCAAAACTTGAAAAAATCGATGATGATGAGCAATCACAAGGGATTTTGTATGGTGCAGGAATTGCCGATTCAGTTTAGGTAAGAGTTTTTCATAATATAAACTTCAAATGCGTTTTTCTCGAAACAACGTTTTCAAAATCTAGCTCCATCGTATCTCTAAAACCAGTGAACCGATTCTCTTGAAATTTCAACCATATATTGTAAACATGATTCCCAACAAGATGACCCTCGATGGTTTAAAATTTTTGAGTCTTACTCTTTTTTTGTGAAAAACTGCGAAAAAACGCGTTTTTAAAAACTTGTTTCGTTTTTCATCTGCCATTTTTTAATTTTTTTATAAAACTTTATATCCGAGGGTCATTTTGTAGCTGGTGTCATACAGAAATTAATGGACTTTGATTTTTTTATTTCAGACAAGTCGTTGCCGAGGTGTGATGGAGCTACCTAGCCCACCTATTTTTGAGGCGTACGTTAAACTATAGTTTTTGTACTTAAAAATGAATAATTTAAAAAAATGTATTTCAAGACTTGATATATCAAGCCCAACAACTTTGATATTCATATCTTTTATAAAATCCTCAAGAAAATATCGCGAAAATAGCCTTTAAAGTGGACTAGCTCCTTAAATTGAAAAGGAAGGTGATATGGTTCAGGAGTCGCAGATTAAAGGTAAACTTCTGATTACAACGATAGAACTGCTAATGAAACTTCAAACGCGTTTTTCTCGAAACTACGGTTTTCAAAACGGTGTACACGATTTCTCGACATCTAACGAACGGATTGACTTGAAATTTGGTACACATATCCAGTGAAATCGTAGTTCAGTCTTGATCGACGATTTTCTTCTTAACGTTTTTCCCCATTAGTTATTAACAATAATGATGCAATTTTTCCTCGATAAATCGAAAAAGAATCTAAATGTTCTTTTATGATTGAAACACGATAACATGAAAAGCTCGGTCAAGTCTTAGCCAATATTATCTATTTTTAGACACAAAAAACGCGTTTTTTCAGATTTCACGTTTAAAAGTCCTTCACGAGATTGTTTATAACTTTAATTATTTTTTTTGAAGGTAGTTCTGTAGTTTTGGTCAAATCTTAGGAATTGGCTGAAATCAAAGTATGGTGTAGATATGACCTTCGTGGATTGATGCCCAAAAATTCAATTCGATTCACCGTTTAGTTCGTGAGATAATTGCAATTGACTATGGGTATTTTTGTACGCGATCCCTATACCCAACACGTAAACCGATAGGAGTTTGCTCGCATTTCTCGATATAGGTTCTTAACGAATCGTAGGATTATAAAATAAAAACACACGTGTGCGAGGTACTATTGTGAGATTGATTTAAAAAAATGACAAACTTTGACCGTTTAGTTTCGGAGATATCGACTTATGAAAAGTGGTAATTTTATTCCACACCGAACTCGGGCCCAACCATCTGTAACGGAATGGCAACAGTGTACGCTGCAGCCAGCTGATCGGCGCGTGGTCTGGGAACTCGAAGCGTGTTTTTTTCCCCGAGTTCTAGTAATTCTGAGACGGATGTGAAATAAATTTATTCTGCAAACAAATCTAATTTGTTCAACTAATGCATGTATTTATGCATGTATTTGTCTTTGTTACAGCGAATACAATTTAAACTGTCGGCAAGATGTTGTAAATCCACGATCCGACGTCCTTCGATAGCGAATTTTTGTTGCTGATCGTTGAGATTATGGTTATTCTCATACCGGTTAGCCGCATTTGCCTGACACATGGCTACCAGAGCTGTCAGTCTTTTAGCAAGCGCCTTTTTTCTTGTAACCTTTCCTTTGTATCGCATTTGGGTTGACAATTTCACGCTTTTTTTATTTATATAAAATATTTCGCGAAAGACGGATCGTAGGAAGCTCAACGCTATGACTGCAGGAAAATCGCGCTGTTGCCACGATTACAGCGCCGCTCTCTATACGAGTATGAGACCTATCTATGGATGAGGTGCGGACGTGTGGGACATATAGAGGGTACAACCTTTGTCAAAAAATGTACAACCAACAGCATCGTATAGGCATTGGATGTTACTATACGCTATGACCGAATCTTTTGGCTCATACGTGTACCTACAAAACTACTTTAACGTGCTATAAAAATGATTCAAAAATACTTTTTCAACAACTTTTTTTATTCACTTAGAAGAGATTTTCATACTGAAGAAAATAAACTTTGGTTTGATTCAATAGGTCGTTTAGTTTTTTTGCTATCACGCCCGCCAATTTGGAAAAATCGTGAAAATGAAAACTGGAGAAAATGCGCTTCGAAGTTTTCAATAGGAGAAAATATCAATATCAAATATCAATAGCTTCGCTGCTTTTGGCCTTGTATCCTCGATAATATTTACAAGTGGCCTCTGTAGCTTCGTAAATATATTCGTGGATGGTTTATCTATTGATTTAAGCAATAAAAAACGATTTTTTGGACCTTCTAATTAAATCTCCCGCTTTAAGAGGCTATACCAGTGACACTTTAAAAAAATCGATTTTTTTGTCGCCTTTTTCGACAGTTTATACTTTCAAGAATATCATTATCATTTATACAATTTATATCAATACTTGCAAAAATCGATAGTTAAATCTTTAAACGCGTTTTACTCGAAATGAGATTTTTCAAATTTGCTGACATTGTAACTCAAAGAGAAATTATCCGATTGACTTGCAACTTGAATTGAGTACTCTTGAATATATTTACTCTACAATGACGTAGGATGTTTTTGATTGGATGAAAATTGACGATTTGGCATTGAAAAAAGCGACCATTTTATAGACAAGAAAACAGACTTTTTTCATAACTACGCCGTTTTGTTAGATTTTGATATTTTTCGAATATCCTACGTCGTTGTACAAGAAATACCTTCCAGTTTAACGAAATTTTTTCCTTTTTCGGTTTCAGCTACTCAATCGGCCGGAATTATGTCAGCAGTGGAGGAACTTTTTTTTTGCGCCTCCGATAGCAACGCATAAGTCGCTTGGATCTCAATATTTTTCTACGAAAAAATGATGTAATATAGGTCAAATATAGCCAAATATATTCATAATTTTCCGAAACATTTAATTGAGTACTTTTCTTGCAAAAAATTCGTGAAAATCACCCAAATTTTCAGCGTTCACACTGGTACAGCCCCTTAAATAACTCTGATTTTCGAATCGCCACAGTAGCCTAACGCTTCAAAATGGTATTCGGCGAAAATCAGCGATCAGCGAATCGTGACTGTTCCCGTCTCAATATTTTACACAAAGCACAGAATCGAGGTATTCTATGCGCGTGCGAATACTTAAAGATTTAACGATTCTTTCGATATTGAAATCGGAGCATTCGAACATTTCCACAGTAAAACTCTGCCCCCGGGCACGTGCTGCGGAATTCTAACGGCGCAAAGCAATTGCACCGGTACTTCTTCTTTTTTACATCACCCCAACGTTACTATCGTCCTTACTATGTGCAAAAAAGTTGCATTAAAATTGGCACTAGGGTCAGCGGATACGGTCTATCAGTTCAGCATTTCGATCCTCGTCCGGCGGAACGCCCTGATCAGGGTTGCAAATAGTGCATTACTTTTTGTAATGCATTAGCTTTTTCCTTACTCATTACATCACATTTTGTAATGAACAAAAATTTCATTACCCATTGCATTACGTTCAGTAATGTAACGAATTTCCCATGCTCATTACATTACATTTTTTAATGCAAACAATTGCCATTACTCATTACATCGGATTTTGTAATGCAACAAATTGTCATTACTCATTACATTCGAGTTTGTAATGTAAAAAAAAATCCATTCCTCATTACATTACATTTTGTAATGTGAGATATGTTCATTACTCATTACATCTGACCAGGGTTGCAAATAATGCATTACTTTTTGTAATGCATTAGCTTTTTCCTTACTCATTACATCACATTTTGTAATGAACAAAAATTTCATTACCCATTGCATTACGTTCAGTAATGTAACGAATTTCCCATGCTCATTACATTACATTTTTTAATGCAAACAATTGCCATTACTCATTACATCGGATTTTGTAATGCAACCAATTGTCATTACTCATTACATTCGAGTTTGTAATGTAAAAAAAAATCCATTCCTCATTACATTACATTTTGTAATGTGAGATATGTTCATTACCCATTACAATGTAATAGGTAATGGAATTTTTTGACATTACAAAATGTAATGTAATGAGCAATGGAATTTTTTTACATTACATTAATAATGTCAACAAATTCTATTGCTCACTACCTTATATTTTGTAATGTAAAAAAATGCCATTACTTATTTTTACTTTATAATGTAAATAAATTCCATTACCCATTACATTGGACTTTGTAACGTAAGAAATGTTCATTACCCATTACAATGTAATGTGTAACGAATATTTTTGACATTACACATTACATTGCGTTTTGTAATGAAAATGTTTCGCATCACAAAATTTCATGTAATAAGTAATGGCAATTTTTTACAATACAAAATATAATATAATGAGTAATGGACATTTTCTACATTAGAAAATCCAATGTAATGAGTAACGGAAATTGTTTACATAACAAAATGTAATGTAATGACTAATGGATTTTTTTTACATTACTGAATGTAATGTATCGGGTAATGAAATATTTTTTCATCACCCATTAAAAAAGTATGGTACAATGCATTACTGTTTCATTACAAATTTCGCAGCGCTGGCCCTGATCGACGTCAACGTCGCTGGCGGCGAAGAAGCGAACTAAACTTTGCTCACGAAAAAGGGCTGGCCCGACCAGTAGAGTTTCCACATACACGTAATTTCTTCTTTTTTTTTTAATTCTCACACTCACACGCACGAAAACTCGTGTTTGTTGCATCGTCCTTGACACCCGTGGGGCTCGTCCGATCCGTCGGTGCAGTCGCGCAGGCCGTCGCAGAAACGCGCCTTCAGGATGCACTCGCCGTTGCTGCACGTGAACTCGCTGCCCGACGGACAGGCTGGATAAAAAGAAAACGGCAGCTTTGCAACAATCGCGAAATCTCATCCCCCCCCTCGCCCCCACATCGATCGTTAGCAATGTTTATCGCGTGGCTGACGTACATAATTATAAAGGATTCCAGCAGCGGTTACAATCGGTCAAATGCATCGGACTGCGCGTTGCCGTCCTTGCGAGCCGATAAAGCGTGGGATTAGGTCGGGTTGATGCAGTTGAGTGCGATTTAAAAAAAAAAAAAACGAAATAACACGCTCAAAGCCAAGCAGCCAAACTCAAAATACGAAAGTGTACTCACACCAACCAAAGTCTTGACCTACAATAGACAAAGAGAAATAGGGCATGAACGAGAGAATACCGACACCAACGGAGTAATGGCCTCCGGAGATAGCTTAGTCTGATATAACATGGACAATGTGCTTTTGTCGAACTACGAAAAATGAGAGCGTCTACGTATTTTGCAAAAAGTGTTGCTACGATTACAATTCACCCTAATCAGCTTTTTGAATGGCCTATCTTTTTTATTTCAATTGCTATCGTCGCAACTCAATGCAGTTGATTTTTCATTTTTGTAATTTTTTTCCTACGACAATCTTGTATTTTAATAATAATATGCAAATTATCATTCATATAAAACTGATTTTTATTAATTTATACAAAAAGTCGTATAAAATGATTTTCAGATTATTAATATAAACATATATGAGGTATTCCACGTGAATCCGGTGGACTTTTTCCCTGACCCCCACCAATTCGATTAATTTTTTTAATCTGATTCCATCGACTCTAAAAGACACCCTGAATTTTTTAAAACATGTTTCGAAACAACCCACAGCAAAAAAAATTCTCCGAAAAAACGCCCTCATTTAAAAATCTGAAAAATTCCCAAAGATGCGTGATTATATGTAAAAAATTTCAAGCTATCAACTACAGTAAAGGAATGATTTTTTTCTGTACTTTATGAGCGATTAACGTTTAAAAAATCCGAAAAAAGGACTGCTAACTGTTCAAGGTACATTATTGGGATTTGGTTATTCAAAAATGGTAAAAAAAATTCATTGTGGGTATCAAAATATTTAAGTATCCGCCCGATGTGAGCGGTTCTTGAATTTTTCGGTTTTTTAAACGTTAATTGCTCAGAAAGCACAGAAAAAATCATACTTCCACTGCGGGTGATAGCTTGGAAATTTTTACATGTAATCATACATTTTTTTGAATTTTTTCAGATTTTTAAATCGGAGCGTTTTTTTGCGGAGATTTTTTTTTTGACTAAGGGTTGTTTCCAAAAATGTAAAAAAAGATCAGGGTGTCTTTTGGAGTCAATGGAATCAGATAAAAAAATTAATCGAATTGGCGGGGGCCAAGGAAAAAGTCCATCGGATTCACGTGGACTACATCATATATATATATATATATATATATATATATATATATCATTATAATAATAATATAGAAATCATTTTTCACAGCTTTTTGTATTTTTCTTTACAAAAATCTTTTACCTATTTATATTCGATTTCTGTAGGGAAAATACATAAAATTGTGAACTCACACAAACCCAACACTTATGCGAAAACCAAACAGATTATTATTGTAATGATAATCTATACATCTATCTTATTATTGTAATGATAATCGTATATATTAATACGAATATCATATCTATCATCATGGTAATATTTCAATATCGAAATATATTTAAATATACTTAGTATTATAATAATAATAATCTGCCTGGTTTTCTCACCAGTTTTGAGTTTGTTTGGGTTCACAGCCTTCTGTTTTTTTTCCTACAAAAATCTTATATTTGTGTAGGTGAAGAATTTTTGTAAGGAAAAAATCGTTAAAAATGATAACAAAACCAACGAGACTATAATGATGACGTTGAACAATTTATTCCCCATTTTTATGACGTCGTCAATTTTAAAACCAAAATAATCATTTTTCCTACGTTTTTTATATTTCGAATATTGTATGGAATTTTTTAAATTATATAAATTTAGGGAGGTGTCTAATTTCCTTGTATAGATTTTTCATATTATATTTCCTCCAGTTTAAAATATTTTTCATATGTAAGATGCTCAAGATTATATAAGTTCTGTATATTTTCAATTCTACATTTCTTCTAGCTTTTTACGTATGCAAAACTTCGAGTAATTGATGCTTCTTCCAGCGCAAAAGGATCGAGCAATGCACTAAATATTTTTAAATGGAAAGAATGCAAAATTAAATTTTAAAGAATAATTTAACTTTTTCTACGCTACCAATTGGGCTAAGTAGCAGAGTTGTACTCACAATAGATGAGTGTGACGCAAATACTAGATTTTTTCGCAATTTTCTGAAGATACAAGTAACGAACTTACCGAGGGTACAATTCATCTCATCGGTCGCGTCCCAACAATCGATCTTTCCGTCGCATCGCCTCTCCACAGGCAAACAGGACGTTTCGTTACCGCACTGAAAATGCGTTTGCAGGTCGCAGGCTAAAAACGAAAATCAACCGTTACAACGTACGTCCGATATCGAGCGGAGAAGAATTTTTGTGCTCTGCGATCAACGATCTTTGATGAGTCTATTTTTTTTAAATAACATTATTAATGATTTTTTTGTACAAATTTATAAATTTGAAAAGGTAATTTCCTTTTTTCCTTCAAATTTTACTAAATTTCGTCAAATTTTACTTAATTGCGTCAATTTTTACTAAAAGTTCCTTCAAATT
This sequence comes from Ophion obscuratus, assembly GCA_964007375.1. Lineage (NCBI taxonomy): Eukaryota > Metazoa > Arthropoda > Insecta > Hymenoptera > Ichneumonidae > Ophion > Ophion obscuratus. The sequence goes on along the minus strand of OZ023319.1, from coordinate 19,329,297 downwards.
TTACTAAATTTCTTGAAGTTTTACTGAATTTTGTCAAATTTTACTAAATTATTTTTCTCACCCTACACTGGAGTAGAAAACAACGATTCGTTAAACCGTGCATTTTGCGATGAACGCGCTTCGTACGTACGTGAGTGAAATCGAACGAATAGAAATAAATACCAAACGGAAGCCGCACAATCATTCCTGAGGTAGAAAAGCCAATAACGAATGTCGACATCGCGTAACTTAACTGGGCCAATGCCTAGTGTGCTTTGCGCCAAATGGAAAATATATGTTTCGCTGCTCGATGAATCAGCGAAAGATTCACGAGTGAATGAGCAGGAGAGAAGAAGAGAGACGATAAAACGGTCGAAGAAGAAGACAAAGTACGAGGTGAGCGCACTTACCACAATCGTACTCGTCCGAGTGATCGTAACAGTTCATGTGGCCGTCGCAGTGCTTGACGAGGGGGATGCAGAGGGTGTTGGCACAGGTCCATTCGTCGTCCAGACAATAATGTTCGACCTCGACGCACCTGGATTCGTACACGAATTATTTTCATCGATTGCTACTCGTATATCTGCCAAATTCTCACATACATTATAATTCTTTCAAATTTTAATGTTCTGGCCAAAAAAATTAATGGGATGAACAATATTGATTGAATGTTCAAAATCATAGTAAAATACGCATTATATCAATGAAATATTGAAAATATGAAAAAATTGATACGCTGTGAAAAATCATAATAAAATATGAACTTTATTAATGACATATTGAAAATGTGAATAAAAGGTGAAAAATATATTTTTTTTAAATAGCAAATGGAAATACGTTAATAAAATTTATAAAATGATAATTAAATATGAAGTATATTAATGGGACATTAAAATTGTGAATAAAATATGAAAAATATGAATAAAAAATGGAAAATATGAACAAAATGTGATGAATATTAATAAATTATGAAAAAAATTATACGCCGTGAAAAATCATACCTACAATATGAACTATATTAATAAGATATTAAAAATATTGACAAAACATTTAAAAAAAACAATGAATGGTAAAAAAATATTCATAAAATGAATAACAATAAATGAACGAAAAAAAAAATATATTTGTTGAAACATGAAAAATATCGATAGAAAATAACACAATATTTTAAAAATTCATAAATTATGAAAAATATCTTGCTGAGCGTAAAAAAATTAAAACAGGTACGTCGAATATTTGAAAGTCTTCCGAAAGTTGCCTGAAATAATAAGATATGCAATAACGACGAACCGGAAAGCATCAAAGTCAAGGCGATGGCACTTTTGTTTGTTAATGAGGCAGAGTCCGTTGCAGCCGGTGGGGTCCGTCCGATCGGGACCGACTCTACAAACCGGAACTTCTTCGTCCAAGAGGGCAACGCAAGCTTCACCCTCGTAACAATCGTCGCAGTACCGAGTGACGTTTCGATCGCTCGGTGTTGTCTCGATCCTCGTCGTGGTCGTTGCGAGCTCAACTTCCGGTTCCACTGGTAGTGTCGTTTCTCGAGGAAGCGTCCGGAGGTTTTCACTCAGTTGCGTCGTGCTTGTCGGGGTTGCAAGCGTCGTAGTTTCGACCTTCCCCTCGACCAACAGATCGAGCGAATCGGCGACGAGAGTCGAGTTCGTTTCTTCCCCCGTGACGTTCGGAGTTGACGATCTCAGGTACTGCTGAATAATCTGAAGTTTTTCCGGTTCTGTGTGGGCACACGAGAAAAAAGAGGGCGTTCAATTTAAGGGGTTAGGCTAATGTGAAAACTTCCAAAAATCGTTCGTCACTTCAGGCAATCCAAATTGAAGAGGAAGACCCAATATATTCTACAAAAATCACAGATTGAAGGGAAACTTATGATTTCAACGACAGAACTGCTAGTGAAACTTTAAGGCCTAAGGCCACTCCAGAGGCCGAAAAAATAGGTTTTTTGCGGACTTTTTTTTCAGAAAAAGTACCCAATAAATGGTGATTACAAAAAGAGCGTTTATGATACACATCAGTGACAGTATACAATGATTTCTTTAAGCGATTAATTTCAAAATGGCCGCTGTGCAGCGTTTATCTCAAAGCTGCATTTTTTTAAGTTGGCCGGAAACACAACTCAAACAATTTTCAACCGATTCACTTGAAATGTTGAATATATCTTGAAAAGTACATTGTCTATGGAAGTACGTAGGATTTTTTTTATATTGCATAGTTCATTTGGTATTAACAATTAATTATCTGATGATTTTTTAAGCAAACTTTTGAAAGTGCAAAATTTGCCTAAAAATCGTCAGATAATTGTTAATAATTGTTAATACAAAATAAAGTATGCAATATTAAAAAAAATCCTACGTACTTCCATAGACAATATATTTTTCAAGATATATTCAACATTTCAAGTGAAAAACGCTGCACAGCCGCCATATTGAAATTAATCGTTTTAAAAAATTATTGTGTACGGTCACTGATATGTGTGATAAACACCCTTTTTTGTAATCTCGATTTATTTTGTAGTTTTTCTGAAAAAAATCCCCAAAAAGCCTATTTCGAATTCGAGGATCCAAAAAAGCGTTTTTTTTCGGGAATTTTTTTAGAAGGGGAAAAACAAGTGAGCCCAGTAAACATTGAGGTATCTTTTCATGTATACTTGAAATGTATAAAAAAATGTTTTCAACATGAAACAATAAATGACTGCAGATTTATCAGCCTATTCCACGTGCGTCTTGCCACTGCAGTCCCCAATCGGCGGGAAAGATGCAGCTCGTAATTCTTAACTGAACTGAAATTTTTAATTTTCATATATTTTTCTTCCGGGTGAATTAAGAAAAAGCTGAGAAAATCGTGAAATTATAACTTTTCTCAGGTTTAAAAAAAATGTTTAACTTCAAAAAAACACTTTAACGTGCTATAAAAATTATTAAAAAATACTTTTTCAACGACTTTTTTAATACACTTAGAAGAGATTTTCATACTGAAGAAAATCAACTTTGTTTTGATTCAATAGGTCGTTTATTTTTTTGCTATCACGCCCGCCAATTTGGAAAAATCGTGAAAATGAAAACTGGAGAAAACGCGCTTCAAAGTTTTCAATAGGAGGAAATATCAATATCAAATATCAATCGCTTCTCTGCTTTTGGCCTTGTATCTTCGGAAATATTTACAAGTGGCCTCTGTAACTTTGTAATTATATTCTTGGATAGTTTAGCTATCGATTTAAGCAACAAAAAAAATGTTTTTTCGGACCTTCTAATTCAGGCTCCCGCCTTAAGTTTTTCAAAACGGTGTACACGATTTCTCGACATCGAGAAATGGATTGACTCGAAATTTGATACACTTATTCAGTGTAACAGTAATTTAGTCTTGAACGACGTTTTTCTGTTTAACATTTTTTTTCATTAGTTGTCAACAATAATATCATTTTTTTTATCGAAAAAATCGGAATTTTTAGTTTGATGATTGAAACACGATAACAAAAAAAGCTCGGTCAATTCTTAAGAATATTATATATTTTTTAAATCTTATACTTTGAGAATCTGTCGAAAACGAATAATCGATATTTTCACACATTTCACCCAGGTGTGAGCCAAAAAATCATGCTCCAAATAGACCAGGATATTTTTGGGCATTATAATTGTATAGGTACTTCATGGGTGCCATTTGTAATTTATTCGCGACCCTGATCCACGTAGCAGGTTGGACGATAAAAAAGAGGTCTTCCAAACGAACGGGCGCCACACGCAACAGCGTATTATACACAAGGAGGACAAAAGTAGGTTGAATGTATTCGAAAATAACGGATAGTAGACGAGGCGACGACGTGATGAGAGTAAGCGCACAGGAGGTTTTACACGCGCAAACACACACACACACACACACACACACACACACACACACACACACACACACACACACACACACACACACACACACACACACACACACACACACACACACACACACACACACACACACACACACACACACACACACACACACACACACACACACACACACACACACACACACACACACACACACACACACACACACACACACACACACACACACACACACACACACACACACACACACACACACACACACACACACACACACACACACACACACACACACACACACACACACACACACACACACACACACACACACACACACACACACACACACACACACACACACACACACACACACACACACACACACACACACACACACACACACACACACACACACACACACACACACACACACACACACACACACACACACACACACACACACACACACACACACACACACACACACACACACACACACACACACACACACACACACACACACACACACACACACACACACACACACACACACACACACACACACACACACACACACACACACACACACACACACACACACACACACACACACACACACACACACACACACACACACACACACACACACACACACACACACACACACACACACACACACACACACATATAAGAAAAGGAAATTTTGAATCCTTCACTATGTTGGCTATCACCACATCTGGCTATTTTGAGGATTGTTTTCTAATTTTTTTTTTACGAATCTTTTATTTCAGCGACGAAACGGTTCTTGAAATTATCTTTAAATATATATGCATATATATGAAGGGAATTAAAAAGACATTGAAGCTCATGATGT